>JAULBU010075893.1:0-10067 GCA_032358235.1 Odonthalia washingtoniensis | reverse complement strand
TTTTCCCGCAACGGGTGATATAAGTAGCAAATCTCTGAATTGGTCGTGCAGTAAGTGTTGGTGTTGAATTAATCGGTTTGATACGGACGGTCGTATTGGAACGATTGTGTGTTCAATTGAAGGACGAAGGATGATATTAACGGTTGTCAAAGATTGGGTGACGTTGAATAGAAGTATGATGAGAAGTGGAATACAGATTTCATTCATTCCTACTTTCTCACTACTCAATACGATTGGCTAGTAGCCATTTGTATGACTATCGCAAACTGTACTGTAGTTCGTTACTAAATTTTCCATCCACATGGACAGTATCATATTTCAAATAATTATCGGATAATTATTCATTCAAATAATTACCAGATAATTATTTTATTTCAGACCCCGTCCATTTGGATGGTGAAATTTTTCAATTAATTATGGGGATAATTATTTACAATTTGACCGCACCAATGTGGATGGATTCCTCTCTACACTTTCTTCGTTAACTTACATCACCATTATTCTTCTAAAATTCGTATCATCCATATCATTCTAAACGTTTAGTTCGCCATTCAATCATTTTCAACAGGAACTGACAACCTTTCAATACTTCAATCGCCCGCGACCGTTTCCATTTCACTACCTGTGTACTAAAAGACAAGTACTTTCCCAATCAATAATTATCAACCGTTATAATCAACCGTTTCAATAGCAGATGGATTCCATTGTCCAACAACAGCGTGAGGCTCGAAACACTGACAAAATCGTGGAATCAACCAATATGAAGAAAATCAACCTCAACCCGGTCTTCCATCTATCATTAGTTTAGGTCTTCGAATCAACAGAATTCAAGAAAAGTTCTCCGTCAAGTTCATCGATGCTCTTCCGTTCTACAAGTGGGTCTTGCACAATGCTACTTCCGAATCGGCAAAGACAGTTGTAGCCATTCGTACGTAGAAGGTGACGCGGAAGAATGTTCCCTCTTCCCGAATTTAAGGGCAGACTTTATCGGATACAGTGACGGAACAGGAGAACACTTTCCTGGCTTGTGTCAGTACTCAACAGACGAGGCAGATACTACGCGCTGCATTGTCAATTGGTACATTTGCGGCAAAAGACCAAATAATCCTGCAATGTTTCAACATTGCGTTCAAACACCTCAGTACATCATCTCGTTTCCTAAACGGTTCAAGTTATCTTCAAATGGTCGTTGGGGGATCTGGAGTGGAAGGTGGTGGCCGAAGAAACTCAACTGTTGCGATATGGGTTCTCTTAACTTCTTCTACATTTGAATGCATCCTTTCATTTCATGCTTTATGCTTCGCCTGGGCATAAACTAAACACCTAGAGAGTCATGAAAGAGTGCATGTGAAGACTATTCCAGCCAATGGTGCCCGAATTGGCGTTTACGTTCAGAAGTTGATGAAATCGTGGACTTTGCTACTAAAAAATGTCATTTTCCATCCCTCGCGTCAGAATTATGTCCGTACATCTACTTTGGTGTAGTTGTTGGGCAATATTCCTTCCTGGTGGACCGTTCTAAACATAGTTTCGCTCCGGAAGAACAACGGAAAATGTTTCTTGCGGAACAAAATCCTCTTTTCTGGTCGGAGAATATGGATCCATTTTCTTGTTTCTGATCTAAATATGAAGATGATTCCATGCGATATATCGCCGGTTCATTTCTTTCCTCTCTATCTGACATGTTGAATGATACGTTCTATGAACTGGGTGATGAAGAATTGATGCATTGGGAACCTTTTACTCAATACCTCAGAAGTTCTTCGAATACTGTTAATCCTCATGACGCAACATTTACAAACGCGTTAAATACTCCCGACGGTATCAAATATTTAGCTATCCCTACCTGCTTCAATTCACTGCCTGATTTAGTTGTCAATTTATTTGCTTTGAGAGGCATTCAACCACAACGCCTTTCATTGATCTGACGAAAGATGGTTATGGTAGTAATAACAAAATATGACGATATAGAAAAGGAAAAGAACGGAAAAGACCACGATTCAGATTTTACACAAACGCAACATGGAAAGAAATCAGCTACAACAACTAGCTCTCAAAAGTTAATACCAAGACTTCAGCAACCAAAAACGAGATCTGCAACTACAGAGATGAGGTGACGTACAACTATTATGCAACAGCTACCCCCACATCACGGCAAGAAGAGGAAGTCTGCGCAGCCTGGCCCAAATATAACTTAAACGTCATCTACAACTGAAACTAATAGACATGTCAAAGAAGAAGATGAAATATTGAAAGCATTAAATACTGTTCGGGCCATATCATCATTGGACTTAGGAGCATCTGGTGTAGGAGAAATGGAAACATTGAAAAATAATATTGAGTCCGTTTGCAAGATTTACTATGTACCGCTAAATGGTTTATTGGAAGCTCATTTCATAGAGGTAGGTGTTACACTTCATGGTAAGGCAAATTTGGTACAAACTGACCCCCCCTCATATAATTTGAGACATGCTCAGGGTCGGAAAACTTCCGAATGTGACTGTTTCGATGAGAACAACATGAAGTAAATGGTTACGTTGATGAATTATGTCATGGCACGAGGTGCCCACGGACATATTTTTGTAGCTTTCTACAATTTCACCGTTGGTATAGATATTTGATTGCAAGGTAAGAAAGTGATGATGAAGATGATGATTACAGTGATAATGACAGTTACGACAGCAATGAGTCCAAAGATGACAGCGGTAGTGATGAAGACAACAATAATTCCTATGATTCTGATGATGACGGGACCAAAAGGGGAGTGAGGGAGAAGAAGAAGGCAACCTCTAGTACATCCCCCACGAAGGTGTTCTCAGTTGAGAGGCTACCTTTCACGTACGTTAAAGCACCTGGGATGTACAACTGTGACCCAAGAGTACGAAGGACTTCACACACGTCGGTGGTGCAGACGGCAATTCACTTTTGGAAAATAGGAATGTATCCTATGGAATTCACCAACAGAACTGATTACAGTCAGTAGTTTTGGATAGATCCATATTAATCACCCAGGGTGGACAAATTGTATGAACAATATACCACTTCTACCCCATATCGAGGTTATATACAGGGCTACGAATAAGAAACAGGTTCTATGAGGAAGGCGACAGATACTTAGACCTGAGCAGAAAAACATTCCTGGGATGATGGATTTGGTCACTAAGTTTTCTAAGCCTGGAGTTATCGTGAGGGATTTGTGCTCTGGGACTTTTTCAACAGCTAAGGGTTTAATGGTTCCAAATCATCTCCGTTTCATTTGTTTTGAAATGGATACGGAATGTGTTAAAGAGTCTGAACCATATCTGGTGGAAACATATATACGACAGCTACTCAATACACAGTCCGACTTGACAGCAGATGAAACAATGTTGAAGGCTGCAGAAACATTTTTGACAACTATGGATCAATAAATTCAAAGAGTACCAAGAATGTGTAGCTGATGCCTCGCGGCCTTTCACCTGTTCAAATAATCCCAGACTACCTTCTGCACTATATGGGAACAATCAACCACAACTACACCATATTCAGAAGGTGCAAGGACATTTCAATGTCTAAATGGACCCGAAAGTGTTTTTCCATGTTCCATTCTTCAGACCCAAGGGGAATGCTCGCTTACGGGGGCGGAGCTATTTGCCTGTCTATTCGTACTTCACGTATTAAGCATCTAGGTGCTGGTATGGGAGTTTTTGTGGAGAGAAGTTTCGGTTCTAATCATCCAATTGGTTTCTACTATGGTGAATTGGTTTACACATACTTGTCTTAGTAACTCCAAATTGCAAGAACCAACTGTGAAGGCCTTCTTGAAGTCACTGTAGATAATTTTATAATTTTAACGCCTGGGCGCTTAAGATTGATGGTAAGGTAACCTACAAAGATTGCATCCAACATATTTTTTGGGTTGTTCCGGGGTCGTTCTGTGTTATGAGATACATAAACTACAGCCGCTATCTACCTGGAGATACATAAATGCCGAAGACTGGTGAGATAGAAACCGCAAAGCAAACTTTTCATAGAAAGTGCTTAGACGGCCTGCAAAATCGTCAGAGTTTTCCACTCATAAGGTTCTAGGTATTATTCCGAAAAGGAACATCGCTATTGTTGAAGAACTTTACCTGGATTACAGCTCAGTGTACTTTAGTAACTACTTAAAACAACTTGTTTACCACCCGAGATAATTTCTTATAACTTAAAATGTTCATTTAATTGAAAAAAAGAATTTTTTTTACATTATCTAAAACATTACATGTGTCACCTTTTTGTCTTTTCTTTCTTATCTCAACGAAATATTGAACAGAAAACAGCATCTTGTTTTCCAACCGTAATAATTTATGATCTTTTTAAATGTTACTTTTGTGAAAAACGTTTCGTCTCAAAAGTTACAGTTGATAATTCTAAATTATTGCGGTACTTGTACTAACATTTCTGTCACATAATGACAACAATGTGTTTGAAACACAATCCCGTCATAATCTGAACAAACTATTCAACAGTTTGTCCAATTATGAAGGGATTGTAAGTTACAAGATCAACCACTTCTTTCAGTTCATGATAAAACGGTTGTTCTTTATAACGGGAAATTTCGAAAAGTTAACGGTAACATTTCAAAAACTTTGTGAAATACATTTTATCGCGTTCTACTAGATTACGAAAAGCATTTTCTATTTCATATTCCTTTCCATGAATTTTAAAACATGCAAATTGCTACATATCATGTGGCAATTTGCTAATTATATTTTTTAACTTTGTGAAATATCTTACACACCACTTCGTAGGCAGTCGTACATTACATGGTATACATGTTTGGTGCTTGATAATTTTAATAACCTTTCAGGTTCTTAATTTTCTTGAAAATATATTAATTTCTTCCTTTTCAATATGGGATTTCATTCCACTCATTTTTCCAAAACATAATTATTATTTTCACTGTTTTGGCCCACACGGTCATATATTTTGATTAAATGCAGTTCTTTCGCACAAACTTCACAGTACGTAGTTCCGTACGACTTTTCTGTATGGATATCTCCATTTTCGCCTCATTTATGCTGTTTTCTATTACGATACATTCGAGTCTGCATCTTTTGGAAGCCTACATTTTTCCGGAGACAATGACGAACATCGGCGATTTTCTTTAACGCTTTGTTATAAGCGGAAGACTCTTACGGTAAGAAACGTAGTGCCATGTAGCTTCTTTCCAATTCAGCAGCCCTTGCCTGATCTTTTTTCAATGTTAAAATTATGTCATTTGTCCTTTTCAGATCAGTTCGGATCACATCCATAGTTTCTTGTGCAACACTACTGTCCCTTTTTTTAGACTCCCGTTTTTTGATTGCCTTAATACCAGATGGCCTTCTTTCCGATGTAATTTCAGACGTAACATTTTCCAAATCATCGAAATCCCGTACAGTACATAATTTATGTCCGTCACAGCTACCTGCTCCATCACCGCCACATATTCCTATATCAAATTCCCCAGAACCACACCGTTGTTTTCTGCTTCCACTGGACAGTACATTACTTCGACTACTATCCTTGCCCGTTGTTCTTCTATTCCTCGTCAGTGTTGACTCAAAGTTGATTTGCTGTATAACCCTGTCTTCCCGCGTTGTTGAAATCACTTCTGATATTACATCATTATTCTTCATGCACTCATTACTACCAAATATTCTGGTACAAACTATCCTAACACCGCCTGTCTCGTCTACATCACCAATTTTGGGTATTGTTGCCAAAAATTCCGCGGCTTCAATATTTGAAGCTGATACTTATTCCAGGATTTTCCTCCTTCTCTTTTCTTCTTCTACTTTAAGATATCGCAAGTGTCTGTTTCAATAACATTTTCCTTTGCATGTTTCCAGTGCGGTTCATTCCAACTACTTTTTTGTAGCACACATTCCATAGTTGGCAGTCAAGCGAAAACGGTCCCCACTTGCACTTAATAGACGCCTTCGACCGTTTCATGTCATACTTTTCTGTACAAAATTTGGTAATTCCATTTCAAATGGTTTCTTCTGTTCCTATAAACTGCTGCGTTTCATTTACCCAGACCTCAGCTAGTATCAACTCTTCCCTCCGATTCCGTTGAGGTCCACTTCATTTATCTTCGGCTTCATTTTGATCAATGTTTTTCCTATTTTTATCCCCTCGGTCTCCCCATCGCTATTTTTCCTTTTACCTACATTACCGTCATTATTAACTTCTTCTAGCATATTTTTCTCGGTTTCGTCCCCCCGTGCAATACAACCCTTCTCTTACTATCAATCTGTCGAACAAGTTCTCTTTTCGCTACAACGACGTCCGTACCTACTGGTTTACTATTACGTTCACACCACTCTTGTTTACCTTCATTCTCATCATCAATATGTCCATCATTTCCATCCATAGTCCCAATTTATTCGTCTAATTCCGCTTTTTCAATGAACAACCCTCTCTCAACCGCCAGTCTCCGTTCTACATTTCACTGAATGTCACAGACATTCATAGTATTTTACTTCTTTTTTCCATTCTCTTTCCTCTCATATTATTGGTCATTAACAACAACTGGTTCAATAGTGCTGTTTAAGATATTATCAATTTCAACTCACCAAATTTTACGTTGTCCTTCCGTTGCTGCTTTATCGGGTATTTGACTCCTGTTCGTTATTAAACCATCGTTGCAATCTGCAACAGTTTGTCTTACATAATGACAATAAAGTCCTCCAGTATCATGCCCATTTCTCCGTACAGCATTTGTTACACCTCCCACTATTTCTTTGACCATACCAACTGGAGACTTACTTATATGATATTTTCGTTTCGGTTCACCACTACTCCTCCAGTTACGTAAGTCCTTAAAAAACTATTCCCTTCCATCATTATGTTGCACCTATCCATCTTCATCATCGTCTTTCCAATTATCTATACCAATCGATGTCGTGCCTCGCCTGCATTCTCCTTGATCCACAAATTTACAATCCGCACCAACTTCTTGAGTTTCCCTATATGCATCTTGTGGTCTTGGATTCTGATACACATCCTCCCTGTCCATCCTTAATTTGGTTTGAAGTCCCGCACCGTACCCGAATGTTTAAAAAAATGGTTTTTGCGGATCAACAGCACGTCGTTGTATAACATGGGTGTCGACAATGAAAACATTTTGAACATGTCACATTCAGACGTAACGCATAAAAATTTAATTATAGCGTCACTTTCCTGGTTTGATTTTACAACTCCAGAAAATGTGGCAATCATTTACAGTCTCACAGTACATTTTGTTTACTTGTTTTCAACCCCTTCGACAAGATTTTGTCAACGCATTATTTCCAACTGGCTCCCCTTCCAAAATACTATATTTTCATTGGCCTATTTTGTACGCTTAGAAATCCTTTTATAATTTCAAACAACACATCTCCAGTGCTTTATCCTTCGATTAAAAACATGCCTCAAAAACTACTTTATTCTGTAGTGTATAGAATCTGAGTTCGAACTCATATATTCGAACTGAGCCCCTAACTAGAGATGCCCTTGATGCCCTTATTATTAAGGGAATCAATAGTTAGAAGTGCTCAGTTGATATAAATATTATTATTTTTTGTCAACTGTGTGGAATACAGGACGGAGAAACATGTACACCTTTGTATAAAGGGACGTGCTGGTTTGGACTATTTCTTTAATCCTTTAGGGACGGCGAGACGTAAATTGACAGGTACGTGAGTTAAGGAAATGTTTGGACCTAACGGGGAACTCTCATAAAAGTAACGGAAATATAAGAATTCACTCTTCATCATAAGTAGATAAAAATAACAAAACAATGTTGATTGACAGTGTTCTGAGCTCCATTTTGTCATAAGAAAAAGTTCTAAAACGGCAATAAATTCAAAAATTCAAAAATTCATTTGCAGTAATGCTATATGCATGACGTGCATCTCGGAACTAATTTCATGAGATATTATTAGTATAAGCCAGGGAAAAAATTGAGATTTTGATAACAACAATCCTGCAATCATTCGCGTCATCTCAATCGCGAAATAACAACAACTTCCAAAATGAAAAACGATGGAATATACCATAGGACCTGGACGCAAGACCCAGGTGATAGTGCCTCGCCCAGGGAAGATGGAAATAATGAGGGGGACGAGGAGTGCTTCAAAGAAAGTGATGGTACGTTTCGCGGGTTGTGGACGCAGTAGAAGTCATTTCAAAACGAGTCTGAAAGCAACCACAACCAAAATAATGAACGCGATTTTAAGCGATTTTCCGATGTCAGTGAAGGAGAGGCATCGAAAAAAGTTTCGCAATCAATTTGTGGTACAAAAATTGAGCGTGGTGAGATACCAAATTTGAAAATGGTTACGGTCAGTAAAAGGGAAAATGAAGATGAAGGTTTTGTTTCAAAACCACCGGTAGTTTCGGAGGAAACGAAACCTCAACCAAAGAAAGTAAAGCGAAACACGAGATGTGGCATGAAAACTCAAAGTGGAAAAAAGGAGATTGTAATACCATAAACTAGTATAAGGTATGTTCGAGTTGTGGGGATTCCCCTTGTTATTGGACGCAATACGGAACTGAAATACTAGAAAAAACAGAACAAGACCTTACTGGTGAAGACAGGACAGAAGACGTGAGAAATATTATAAGAAAAAGGGTACAAATTGTTTAATTTTGAAATATATGGCATGTTAGGTAAATACAATCGCATTCAACTTCCCAACTGCATACTCGAAATTATTCGTCGTGAATGGACTGATTCTGTTGGACATTACATGGGTTTCAAGGAACACTGATTGGCTAAGTTCCCAACCGATTATTATTTTTTTGAGATGAAAGTAGTGTTTGTAATGTGTGAAAAGTATGTGATTGAATAATTTAGAAAAAGGAAATGTACTATACATTTAAAAAGAATGGTCGAAATAACGACTATAATAACCGAAGTTATAAAAACATTATCATGAATGTATATCAGTTACTCGTGGTAAATTAACTCCAGTACACTGATTGTTATAAAAATATCGTGATAACTGTTGAGCGTAAGCCATCGGTAAGAACATATGTAATGAAAAGACAAGTTGTTTTGGTAATGTGTCACAATAGTCCTTACTGAAAGTAATTTGTTCTAGCTATGCTTTTCAATAAAAAACCAGAAATTTGAATTTGATTTGAAAAATAAAATTTTTTTCTCAGCTTTGGCCTCTTCATATTGTTTTCGGTAACACGTGTACGGAGAACCCCGTAATAACAATTGAAATCAAATTTCGATATTTTTTCCATTTTGCATGGTGCTCTCTTCGCGCCACATTTGTGGGTCGTGGCTTTCTTCGATATTGCATTCAATTCTCTCGGCGAGCATCCTCTTTCAAATTAATTCATATTTATACCGATCATTTCACAACTCCATGGAACAATTACAACAATAACCATCATTCGTTCCCTATCTTCACATTTCCTTCAACCCCCTTCATCAACAACACTGTCCTCGTCACGAACACAGTCCTCATCCTCATTCTCATCCTCATACCCATACTCATCCTCATACTCAACCTCATACTCAACCTCAACCTAAACCTCATCCTCATCCTCATACCCATACTCATCCTCATACTCATCCTCATTTTGAGATTCATTACCATCCCCATCTTCATAATCATCGTTATTCTAATTATCATCCATATTATAAACCTCATACACATTGTCATCCTCATTGTCATTTTCATCCTCATTCTCATCTTCATCCACATCCTCAACCTTAACCTCAACCTCAACCTCATCCTCATCCTCATCCTCATCCTCATCCTCATCCTCATCCTCATCCTCATCCTCATTCTGAGATTCATTCCCATCCCCATCTTCATAATCATCGTCATTATAATTGTCATTCTCAGATTCATTCTCATTCCCATCCTCATAATCATCGTCATTCTAATTATCATCCATATTATAAACCTCATACACATTGTTATACTCATTGTCATTGTCATTGTCATTGTCATCCTCATCCTCATCCTCATCCTCATCCTCATACTAATACTAATACTAATACTAATACTAATACTAATACTAATACTAATACTAATACTAATACTAATACTAATACT
>JAULBU010075882.1:0-10068 GCA_032358235.1 Odonthalia washingtoniensis | reverse complement strand
TCTTGATGGTCATCAACTTTCTTCAATTCAAATGTTGTCAAAAATGGAGACTGACAAGACGTTGAACTGGACAAAGGAACCCATTCGTGTTGTGCTAGTGCCCCGAAGAGTATGATCTCGATTACGCCATTGGAGGTGATTATCCTCAGTCGTACTAGGAACATATCATAATCACAGGCGAAGAAGGATTTAAGATTTATTGATCTAATATCGAGCGTCATTCAATATGTTGAGAAGTTCAAGAAAGAGTATGGTCATCGTTCGTGTTGGCAAGGACAGGTGATATTGCGAATGACATGTGACGTTGAAATTTACTGGATAATAAGTTATCAAGTACGTAGGCTCGTTATTCACGTGTTTCGAAGATGTTGGTAAAATATGAGTCTGTTATGACACGGTTGAAGACAATTAAGCAATTGGGGATGGGGAAGAGGCTGAAAAATCAGGTGTAACATATTTCTACTGTGGATGTCTCCTGAAAGGGATAGAGGAATATATTATTCTTCTTATCGATGGAGCGCAAACATATTTTCAAGGTGGAAACTGGGGGTCGTTAGATGTCACTGCTTTTTGCACTGTTGGTGTTACCTTCTTAAATTCAATGAATAAACTGCTAGAAAAAATTGTAAGGAATGGCTGTGACCTGCAACAAGAACATGTACCGAAGACAATGAAGGAACTCATGAGAACCGTCATTGCAGAGACGAGTAAGAGATCGCAGAAGATTCATGCTATTTTTTTCAATCATATGAAATTAATGTAGTTTGGAGCAGGTAGAAATTCCGCCAAGTTAGAATTCCCTGCTGAAAATCTCCATGCAATACTTCTTAATAATGTAAGGAAACACTTCTTCGATGAACCTGAACTATCAGCCACAAAGAAAACGAACGATGGAATGGGGGTACATGGAGGGCGTCAAGCGAGGACAAGAAGTGGGAGAAAAAGAAAACAAACAACAGCTATCATAATTGATAGCGACAGTGATTCACCCCCTCTCCCGACGAAAAATATCACTAAGAATAACGGAAAGGTATTAGAAGAAATCATAAAATATTTGGATTTAGATTTGGATCCACCGGCCCCTCAAACAAAAATTTTGGAACCACCGACACCTCAAAACCAAACACCACCTCCTCAAATACCTCCTCAACGTAGAGAAGACCGGGAACCGTTTGATAACTCCCTTACTCCTACTATATCACCATACGGATGTTCACGGCAACAACGGAAAATAGTTCAACGGAGTCAAGATTTAGTTACCATTTATCGCATGTTACTACATCGAAGACATATGTTCGGGTACAAAACTGAACAGAGTGAACAATTGAAAGAAGATATAGCCAGGAAACGAGACAAATCTGGATATGGTGAAATTCCTGGTGATCGCAAAACTTTGCGTCTGAATATATCAATGAGGGGCACCTGGACGTTACTAAGGTCAGCATTCATCCCCGATGGTCGTCTCCTGCATATAATTTTCGAGTATGTTCACATCTTAGAAATCAGAAATCTGGCATGGTTGGGGGTGTGGGCTGCAAAAAAGAAAATAGACAATATTGAGGAAATACAATATTTGGCTGATACCGGACGTTGGGGTTATGCATTTGCTGACGAGCATAGTGGTTTTAGACAATCTTTCTTTGCTGGAAAGAAGTAACAACTGGACAGTGAAGGGTACTGAATTCTTGATAGCATGCCTGAACTGTTCTATTTACCAGACAAGAAAATAGAAGATTTTTTGAAGGGTTACCAACCACAATAATTAGTGCTTTCCTTAAACAAGTGGAAGGAACCTTTCCAGGGTAGGAACACTTGAGAGATAAAGGAAATGGACAAGACTGGAATCCGATCATAAAAAGAGGCGATGAAGACAATGATGCAGATGATAGGAACAAGGGAATTGGCCGTTACTCCAGTACAAGAATAGTACTGGAAAAACTGTTCGAAACAGAATTGTATGTACATTTGGAGAAAGGAGATGCAGCATTAGACCTATTTATTGGATGGATGTGTGCATTGCCTAATTCGGATAACAATGCAAAATGACGTACAATAAATTATTCAATTATTCGAATAAATTTTAATTATGTTTCTGATTTTTTTAAAAAAATGAATTCATTCAAAATCTATGGGGCATCGTCAAGGATTGAAAATGGAGTTTTAGTCAACAATTGCATTCAAATCGCTAACACTCCATAGCCTATGCGATCTGAGATCGTTGCTACGAAAAAGGAACATCTGTGGCTCAAAGTGGGGTGGAGATATACGCTGACGACATATACACTGACGACGATCAGTAAGTGCATAAACTGGATGTGAGAAAAATCGTTCGCAGATGTTTGAAGAAGGAAGGAAGAATCTTGCATCAATGAATTGTGAATTATTTTTCTCAACCCGAATTCGTGTAAGTGTAAGATCAACCAATGAATCTCTGTTGCTGTTATCTAATGTGACATTAATATCACTAATCTTCAAGGGCTCTACTACATTCTCCTCATCGACTCCAAGTTCCATAATGTTTTTTCTGAACCTTAACAATTGCAGTTTCAAACGTCGTCTGTAGTATTATATCACCATCAGTTCCTACTCGACTCTGTCTTCACAGATACTCTGACCGAACCTGGTCAAAGAAAGCACGTGTGTATACCATTGTACATTCATATAGGTTGAAAACTTTTTGAAACTGAATAAAACTTTGCCTGTTTTTCACAGAGTATGTCAATTTGTTTGTCTTGTCTTGGAGTGAGAAATAATTCATCTATGCCTTCAATTTGAAGTTGTGATATAAACTCTCTTAATAATTCATACTATTCTAACATTTTGTATGTTGATGGACAGCGCGTACCATTCCCCCATTTTTCTTTGAGATGTGTTAACTTATGCAGTTTTTCTTCTGATACAGGACTACATAGTTTTTTCATTAATTCGCGTACATATAATATAATGTCCTCGTGATCATTTATAATGTTCTGCACAGCGAGTTGAAAATGATGGATGAAAGAAGAAATAGATCCACGCCCAGTAATGTTTTCGAATGCCTTGTTCGTGTCACAGTTGTCTTCAATTAGCACCACAACGTTGCTAAATGACCTTTCATATAAACATAAAACATAAGAAGTAAATTTATAATGTTCCTCCTCTCCTTGTGTCTCTTCATTCTTGAATGGCAAAAGTACAAGCCACGCCTTTCAATAACCCAAAAAATCTTCAGATAGGAACGTATAAAAAAATTTGAAGATAATAAGAATCACCTTGTGTCCAACCATCAAATCAATTGCGAACTTTTTGGGTAAAATTTTAACTATGTTCATCTCTACGTGTTCTGTTAGTTTAGTAATGTGTTTCATAAGGGTTTCAGTTGATATTCCATTATATTTAGTGTGAGTACAATATTTTTGTTTTAGCAAATTGAAAAAAGTTGTAAACTAGAAATAATTAATTTCAGCTAGCCATGAACTTTAATTTCCTTTGATTTCCAAGAGAAGGAGTTGAATGAAGTCATAGAAGAAGCACTTATTAGGTTGTAAGTGACACCTCTGAGGACAATGAATTAAACTCGTTCAGATGATGTGTTGACACATGCGCGATTAAATTGTATAACCAGAGCCATGTACCTTCCCTTAAACACCGCATTTTCATTTCCACGTATTGTGGCAATCTTCTTCACGGATAAAAATATGCATCGTGGATTCGTTCACCAGAGACGGAAGATTGTTTTCGCGTCATATGGTTGAATTTTGTCTATAAGATGGGTATGGAAAACAAGTTGAAAGCTGAAATGTCGGTCGTGGGTAAAGTGAATAGTGTAGATAAAATTAAAACAGATGGAAAACCGACGCCGACGAGTGATATCGTGATATGAAATAATTTCATTTTCAGTGTAATGGTATCATTGGCAATGAATCATTATGACAATCATTCAGGGCCGTTAGATCAGTTGTTTTTCAGTAGTCAACAGCGGCGAGAAGTTTGTTTAATGAATGGGCCAATAGGAAGGCGGCAAGCAGGATGTAATAAAAAATCTTTTGTCTGATTTGATTTCTGATTCAACAAATTGTATTATTGATTTCAATCAATAATACAATTTGTCTCGATCAAAAATCTCTGTTTGGGGTGAATGAAACGTGAAGTAAAGGGAAAATTGCATGGATGGTAATTCAATGCCCTTAAACTTCACCAAAATTATGACTTTATTCCAAAAAAACTATTGTCCGACCAGTGAGTCTTTACTCAAGATACGCACCAAAACGAACGATAACAGTTGTCGGAACGATGCAAGCACCATTCCGAATTCCTGTGCGTCCCCTTCAACGAGATGAATTGGAAGTACCGATGTCTTCAACTATTTATCTCACAACTTGTTTGATTATCGTAATTAGTACTGTTCGACTTTTCTTGTTTATTATTGCATTTGTTTCTCTCTGGCGCTGTTTAATAATTTGGGTGTTCATAATGTGGATTTTCTTACCACAGTCCGTCCCTTTCGTCCCCTAATTCCCATACCCCGGAATCGCTCTCATCCAGAAGAAAGACCAGAAATTTTCCTTTCCAATTCATCGCTTTCTGTCAGTGTCTTCGGAAAAGAATGTAGGCTTCCAAATGATGTAGGCACAAATGTATCGTAATAGAAAACTGCAGAAATAAGGCCAAAATGGAGATATCCGTACAGAAAATTTGTACGGAACTACGTACTGTGCAGTTTGTGTGAAAAACTGAATTTATCAAAATATATGACCGTGTGGGCCAAAAAATGTGAAAATAATTATTGTTTTGGAAAAAGGAGTGGAATGGAATCCGATATTGAAAAGGGAGAAATTTATTAATTTTCAAGAAAATGAAAACCCTGAAAGGTTATTAAAATTATCATGCACCAAACATGTATACCATGTAATTTACGACTGCCTACGAAGTGGTGTGTAAGGAATTTCACTAATTTAAAAAATATCATTAGCAAATGGCCACATGCTATGTCGCAACTTTCATGTTTTTAACTTCATTTTATGGAATATGAAATACAAAATTGGTTTCTTCTTGTAGTAGAACACGATTAAATGTATGTCACAAAGTTTGTGAAATGTTACCGTTACCTCTTCGAATTTTTTTGTTATAAAGAAGGATCGTTTCATCATGAACTTAAAGAAGTGTTCGATCTTGTAACTTACAATCCCGTCATAATTGAACAAACTGTTAAATAGGTTGTTCAGATTATGACGGAATTGTGTTTCAAACACGGTGTTGTCATTATGTAACAGAAATGTTAGTACAAGTACCGCAATAATTTGGAATTCTCGGATGTAACTTTTGAGACGAAACGTTCTTCACAGAAGTAACATTTAAAGAGATCATAATTTATTACGGTTGGTAAACAAGATACTGTTTTCTTTTCAATATTTCATTGAGATAAGAAAGAAAATACATAAATTTGACCCCTAACATTTAATTTTGTAGATAATGGGAACATTTTTCTTTTTCAATGAAATGAACATTTGAAGAGAAAAAAATTGTCTCGGTGGTAAACAACTTGTTTCGGGTAGTTACTGAAGTACGCTGAGCCGTAATCCAGGTAAAGATCTTCATCACTAGCATCTTCCTCTTCGAAAAAATAGCTAGAACATTATGAGTGGAAAACTCTGACGATGTCGCAGGTCGTCTAATCACTTTTCATGAAACATTAGTTTTGCGATTTTCTATCTCACCAGTTTTTTCTTTCGGCATTTATGTATCGCCATGTTTATAGCGGATATTGTTTATGTATCTCATAACATAGAACGATTCCGGCACAACCCAAACATTATGTTGGATGCCATCTTTGTCAGTCATCTTACCATCAATCTTTTCGGCTCAGGTGTTAAAATTATCTACAGTGACTTCAAGAAAGCCTTCACCGTAGGCTCTTGTAATTTAGTGTTGCTCAAACAAGTCTGTGTGAACCAATGAACCGTAGTAGAAACCAATTGGATGATTAGGACCGAAACTTCTCTCCACAAAAACTCCCATACCAGCACTTGGATGCTTGATACTTGAATGCCGAATAGATAGGCAAATATCCCCTGCCTCGCAAGCAATTATTCCCCTTGGATCTAAAGAATGGAACATGAAAACATACTTCCGGGTCCTTTTCGACACTAAAATGTCCTTGCACCTTCTAAATATGGTGTATTCGTCGTTGATTGTTCCCATATAGTGCAGAGGGTAGTCTGGGATTGTCTGAACAGGTGGAAGGCCAAAAGGTTCCAACCAGACATCCTTCGTACTCTTTGAATTTATTACATTCATAGTTGTCACCAATGTTTTTGTACCAGCCAAAACGGTTTCATCTGATGTCAAGTCGGACTGTGTATTGAGTAGCTGTCGTGCATATGTTTCCACCAGATATGGTTCGTACTCTTTAACACATTCCGTATCCATTTCACAACCCATTGAACGGAGGTTATTTGGAACCATTAAACATGCCTTAGCTGTTAACAAAGTTTCAGAACAAAAATCAATCACGAGATCTCCAGGCTTAGAAAACTTGGTGACCAAATCCATCATCCAAGAAATGTTTTTCTGCTCAGGTCTAAGCATCTGTCGCCTTCGTCTTATAACCTGTTTCTTTTTCGGAGCCCTGTAAATAACCTCGAGATGGGGTAGACGTGGTATATTGGTCATACAATTTGTCTACCCTGGGTGATTACTATGGATCTCTCCAACTTTACCGTAATCAGTTCTGTTGATGAATTCC
Source organism: Odonthalia washingtoniensis (assembly GCA_032358235.1). NCBI lineage: Eukaryota > Rhodophyta > Florideophyceae > Ceramiales > Rhodomelaceae > Odonthalia > Odonthalia washingtoniensis. The sequence goes on along the minus strand of JAULBU010075882.1, from coordinate 3,344 downwards.
ACAGCATCCATTCCAATTTTCCAAAAAGGAATTGCCGTGTCCACTACCGACTTTTTTGAAGTCCTTCTTACTCTTGGGTCGCAGTTGTACGTCCCAGCTTTAACGTACCTTAAATATATCCTCTCCACTGATAACACCTTCGTGAGGGCTGTACTAGAGGTCGCCTTCTTCTTCTTCCTTGCTTCCCCCTTGTTCCCATAACCATCAGTATCATCGGAATTATTGTTGTCTTCATCACTACTACTGTCATTTTTGGACTCATTTCTGTCGTCATTTTCATCACCACTGTCATCATCTTCTTCTTCATCACTCTCTTCCATTGCAATCAAATATCTATACCAACGGTGAAATTGTAAAAAGCTACAGAAAGTATGTCCGTGGGCACCTTGTTCCATAACATAATTCATCAACGTAACCATTTCCTTTATTTCGTTCCCATCGAAACAGTCATGTTCGGAATTTTTCTGACCGAGAGCATGTCTCGAAGTATAAGGGTGGTTAGTTAGTACCACATTTTTCTTACCATGAAATGTAACACCGACCTCTATGGAATGAGCTTCCAATAAACCATTGAACGGTACATCCTAAATTTTGCAAGCGGACTCCATATTCTTTTTCAATGTTTCAATTTCTTCTACATCAGCTGCTCCTAATTCTAATGATGATGTATTCTGAACAGTATTTGATGCTTCCCATATTTCATCTTCTTTTTTGACCAATCTATTAGTTTAAGTTGTCGATGACGTTCCAGTTATATTTGGTCCAGGCTGCGCAGATTTCCTCTTCTTGCCATGATGTGGGGGTAGAGCTGTTGCATACTAGTTGTACGTCTCCTCATCTCTACAGTTGCAGATCTCGTTGTTAGTTGCTCACGTCTTGATATTCCCTTTTGGGGAGGTAGTTGTTGTAGCTGATTTGCTTCCCTGTTGCGTTTGTGCAAAATCTAAATCGTGGTCTTTTCCGTTCTTTTCCTTTTCTCTATCATCATCTTTGTTATTACTGCCATCACAATCATTCGTCAGATCAATGACATGCGTTGTGGTTGAATGCCTATCCAAAGAAAATAAATTGACAACGAAATCAGGCAGTGAATTGAAGCAGGTAGGGAGAGCAAAAGATTTGATACCGTCGGGAGTATTTAACGCGTCTGTAAATGATGGATCATCAGGATTAACCGCATTGGAAAAACTTTTTAGATATTGAGTAAAAAGTTCCCATTTCATCAATTCTTAGTCACCCAGTTCATAGAACGTATCATATAACAACATGTCAGATAGTGAGGAAAGAAATAAACCGGCGATATATTGCTTGTCATCATTTTCTTGTTCCGATCTAGACCAATCAACTTGATTCACATTATCCGACTGGAAGAGAGGAACTTGTTCCGGAAAAACATTTTCCGCTGTTCACTCGAATCGAAACCATGTTTAGAACGGTCCTCCTGGAAGTAATACTTCCCAACAGCTACATCAAAGTAGATGCACGGACATAATGCTGATTAGAGGGATGAGAAACCATATTTTTAAGTAGAAAAGTCCACGATTTCATCAGCTTCTGAACGCAAACGCCAATTCGTGCACAGTTGGCTGTAATAGCCTTTACATGCACTCTTTCATGATTTTCTGGGTGTTTAGTTGATGCGCAGCCCAAAAATAAAGCACTAAATGAAAAGACGCATTCAAATGTCGAAGGAGTTGAGAGCATGCATTTCGCCACAGTTGAGTTCCTTCGGACACCACCTTCCACTCCTGAACCACCAACGATCATTTGAAGGTAATTTGAACCGTTTAGGAAGCGAGCTGATACATTGAGGTATTTCAACGCAATGTTAAAACATTGCAGGATTCTTTGGTATTTTCTGCAAATGTACTAATTGACATTGCAGCACGCAGTATCTGCCTCGTCTGTTGAATTCTGGCAAAAACCAGGAAAGTGTTCCTCTGTTCCGTCACTGTCTCAGAAGAAGTCTGCCCTTCATCTCTAGAAGAGGGAACATTCTTCCGCGTCAACTTCTCCGTAAGAATGGCAACAACTGTCTTTGCCGATTCGTAAATAGTGTTGTGCAAGACCCACTTGTAGAACTGAACGACATCGATGCACTTGATGGAGAACTTCTACTTAAATTTCGTTTATTCGAAGACCTCAGCTAAAGAGAGAAGGAAGTCTCTGTTGAGGTTGCTTTTATTCATATTTGTTGGTATCACGATTTTGTCGGTGTTTCGCGCCTCACGCTGTTGTTGGACAATGTAATCCATCTGTTGTTGAAACAGTTAATTATAACGGCTGAGAATTGATAATTTGTAAAATACTCGTCTTTTCGTCCGCAGGTAGTGAAATGGAAACGGTCGCGGGGGATTTAATTATTGAAAAGTTGTCAGTTCCTGTTGAAAATGATTTGATGTTGAACTAAACGAGTAGAATGATATGGATGATACGAATTTGAGAAGAATGATGGTGATGAACGGATCCATGTGAAGTGGAAGTACATTAGAAATCTAGGTAAGTTAACTAAAAATGTGTAGAGAAGAATCCATCCACATGGACGGAGTCTGAAATCAAATAATTATCCGGTAATTATTTGAAATATTAACCCGTCCATGTGGATTAAAAAGTTAGTATCGAACCACAGTAAAGTTTCCAATATTCATACAAATGGCTATTGAATAGTGAGAAAGTAGGAATAAATGAGAACTGTATTCTACTTCTCATCATACTTCTCTTCAACTTCACACAATCTTTGACAAGCGATCACATCATTCTTTGTCCTTCAATTTAACACGCAATCGTATCAATACGACTGTCCGTATTGAACCAATTAATTCAATAACAAAATTTACTGAACGACCTATTCAGAGATTTGCTACTTATATCAACCGTTGCGGGAAAACATAGTCAATTACCACAACTCTTCCGTCCTTTCTACTGAAAATTTCAACACTGTCTCCCTCAACATCGACAACTACATCAACAATGTCATCATCTGCATCTAAAATTCCATCAAGTGGAAAATGAGAATTCAACCAACAGTCTCATAGCCTGTCAATGGTCAACAGAATGGAACCTGCAAGCGGAGTAGAGGGGCTTCTATGCGGAACAGAAAGTTGTTCTTCGGGAGGTGAATAAAGGGGAAGTACACATATTTGGTGCCCGAAGTAACCATGGCCCAATCGAGAAAGATGGGTTACAAACCCTTTTCCGTGGTGAGCCTCTCTTCAAAAATTCCGATACAGAACACGTCGTTATCACCAACTGCTACATTAGACCAGAATCGAAAGAATTGAAATATCCAATCCAGGACCTTCCTCACTGGGCGGCACCAAGACTTTTAGAAGATGTTGTGCGGT
>JAULBU010075871.1:0-10068 GCA_032358235.1 Odonthalia washingtoniensis | reverse complement strand
TCACTCAGGCTGTGTCTGCGTTCAGTAAGAAATACAGGTTGAACCCATCTGTCTCCGCAGCAGTGGAAGACATTATTTAACAGGACGCAATTGTGGGACGTAATGACGATGTATCTGATGTTCTATTTCCAGAAGCAGAATTACTTACTCTTCCACATGCACCATCTGCATGTGACAACGAATTCATACAGCACCCTGCTTCTAAAAACATTTCATGGAAGCGGATTCCAGTCCGGTATTCAGATTGTTTGCGACAGTTACTCAATGAAAACCGCACATTAAAACCTTCGGCGGCAATATATTTACTACGTCAGCTGTTGGGGTATGAGGACGGCATGTTGCCTTCCGACTTTCCAACAGACAGCACTGTCCGTGATAAAGTCTATTCCCTGAAGATGGAATAGAAAATTCTTCCTTTTGACTTTCATTCAATCCTGTTCTGACGACGATCATTCGTTTCGCATCTGATGATGATTTATGACGTCGTTTCAATAATGATGATGACCCAAGACCACCCATTGGTGTAGTAGTAAAGAATATATGAACTTTTGAATCATTATGTTGTTGTTTTTGTTGTTTTTGTTGTTGTTTTTGATGTTGACTGAGACTTTGATGGTCAACGAGTTGACTACGATAGTTGGCTCCATCATTAACAATGATTGTAGATGATGACGATGAAGTAGGAGTAGATGTTTGAATAAGAGTAGGAAAATGAGTAGAAGTAGGGTATAGTTGAATTATATTCTGTAAAACAATTACAATTTTGATAAGTTGATAAAATGGAATGGTAGGTGAACGAATCATTCGTTTTCTTGTTTTCTTTTTACGTAAAGCACATCGTAACAGCCAACGGGCGCGTGACAGTTTCAAAGTCATCACTCGTTCTAGTAATGTGCATGGGAACATTTCATGATGACGTGCAGTTTCTGTCGTAGTTGCTTGCGAATCAGGTGGTGTTGGTTTTGGAGGGGTAGCTGGTGATATTTCTGACGCTACTGATACGGGCAGTCACCGATGATCAACTGGGTTTCTGATGCAGCGATTGGTTCCGGACGATGCAAATGTGGTGTGGATCCACAAGGTGATGAAGCAGTTGATTGAGATGTCGGTGTAGTGGATTTACATGTGTCGTATGTGTTCGTGTTGTTCTTCAGACTTTTTTCTTTGTCACCGCCACGTTCATCTGCTTGAACCACTTCAACTTCCCCACCACCGCCATTGCCATTTTCATCGCCATTTTCATCGCCATTGTTTTTGTTATCTTTATCGCTATCTTCATCGATATTGTCGTCGTCGTCATCACCATCATCTCCATCATCATCATCATCATCATCATCACATTCTTTTTCTTCTAATTTTCTAACGGCACCGCCGCCATCACCACCTCCATTGCCATCGCAATCACCGTCAACGTCACCATCAACGTCAACTTCAACGTCAACTTCAACGTCAACGTCAACAAATCCAGCGACGTAAAACTTACGCAACACATTTTCTATTCTCTCGTCGACATCATCGCAGGAAACCGTTGGCGAAAATAACACATCAATGCCGGTACTTTCGTTTAGCTCATAGAAGAAATGAAGGCGCGTATTTTTGGCACACAGCTGTTGCAGCGTCGCTATGTGTTGCATACAATTTTCGAACTCGAATCGTTCCCGCGGATTTTCGCTCAAGCCGACTACAGCACGTAAAGCACATCGTAATTGACGCATACGCAACATTCGAATGACACAACTAGCACAGAATACATGACCACATTGTAATTTTCTTGCTTTCTCCATATGTTCTAAACAAATCACACATGTTAATGCCATACTTAACTTTTCCGTCAACTGATATAATGTATAAATTGCTCACTTACTATTACCCACCACCACCGCCACTTTTGTCATCGTCATCGCCTTGCTATTGTTGGTAACGTCTGACAGAAAGGTGTAGAAATGAGTAGCAAGCAGTTGAGAAAAGTGGTGGTGCACCGACTGCTGTTGGACAGCGACGAAGTTGAATTGTCTATGGGATGCACATCATAGTGTCCATTGACTGGAGTTTCAGCCAATGGTTGGGTCAGCGTGAGAATAGAATTGGGTGAGTAGGCACCCACAACCGAGGGATGAAAGTTGGCTTTCCCAGAAACAAGAACCCCACACAGCCTGCACTCTTCAACCCGAAAAAGTACCAAACTAAAAAAGTGTCATAGAATTCCGCGCGATTACTTGTAATGTGTGTGTTAAAATAAAAATTAACCAAATAAACTGTTTTCCACTGCGTTCGTATACCTGTTTCAGACCACTGTATGCACCTCTGTTTACTTCGTAAATTAATTAAATAAGATAAAGATTGACCAGTGACAACACATTTTTAAAAAATACTGGAACAGAATCCAACGTTTGTCTCATATTTTTTTCTTCTCGCCATTTATTGGCTGGACGAAAACATTCCATCCACCATTCAGCCCTATTCAAATTACTGCAACGTATACTTTCCAATAAAAAGATGTCTTAATGAATATTAAATATTAAACTATTTTTTAATATTTGAAAAAAACTATTTTTATATGATTTTAAAAATAATTGTAATCAATTTCACTTGACAACGTGGAATTTTTCCTCACAACAGTCCCCGCGTAAACAACTGGCTAACCACAGCCTCTTGACTCAAGGCCATACTGGCACTGTAGCATTAACCAAAGGTCAAAAATTATGTCGTATCTATTAAAAAACCCTCTTAAAAACAACTTTGCGTGGAAACATGTCTGTCTCTCCAGAAAGTTTAAAAAAAAAAACTTCAATATAATAATATTATGAACATACTTTGTTGTTAACTCATCTCTTTTATTTGGTGGCCGTCACTTCCAATTATCGTCTCTCTTTCTTCACCAGAGAAGATGAGTCGGCGTCAGTCAGGTGTCAAAACGCCCAAATGCGACACGGTGACGACTCGTTCCGGACGGCGTCAACCGTCCGAAAAAGGAAGCAGTCCACAGCAACCTGCATTCAACCGGACTGAGGACTTGGAATTCAACTCGCCGCCCGTTTCTGGCATCATTGTTCCGCATCTATTGTGTGAGGATGGCATTCAACAAGTACAAGTGGTGAATGATGACTCGTCTGATGACGACGATGGTGAGCCGAAGATATTCAAGATCGATAGCCGACCACACATCAATGGTAACCACAATGTCACAGCAACAACCACTTTTCCTGTTGCAGACAAGTATTTCTGCCCATCCCCTTTGCCGTCGTCCGAGTCCTACGTCGGCTCCACGGACCGCCAGTTGTCTCCGAAGGAATCCCCACCGCAGCCACACCATCCTTTACAATTGCCTCCCAATTCATCGACGTCCCATAGGCCTTATTTTCAAAACTTTTCTCGTGGCATGTTCGTCCGCTGTTATGCTCGTCATTTAGAAACTACGATTCGTCATGATGTAAGTGCCCCTCATTGCGAAGATCCTCTTTCTGTTTTCTTCAGTGTATCTACACCGCCAATTTCTATCCATGGTTACGTAGAGCGTCTTGTCATGTACACTCATTGCTCGCCATCTATATTTATCGTCGCTCTCGTTTTCATGGAACGACTCGGAGCTCGTCACCCGGTACTTACCCCATCATTGGTGAATTTACACCGTATCCTAATAGCGGCGGTGACTGTTGGTGTGAAACTGTTAGATGACCGAAGGTTTTCAATAGCGCACTATGCGAGAGTTGGAGGCGTCCCTTCTAAAGATGAAATGGTGCGTTTAGAGGTTGCATTCTCCAAATTTATCAACTACGAAACATTTATTACGTTTGACTATTACGATAATATGGTTGACAAATTAAGTACTCTACAAAATCAACTGCAAGGTATGGCGGATGGGCTACGAAATGACATGATTATTCACAGGGACGAATCGTCAACAGCGGCGACTGTCGGGGCGCCCACAGCTGTGACTTCAAATCGAGGTAATATACAGCTGCGGGAGTCAGTTGAGGGGAGCGAGGATTCGGCATCGTCTCGGTACGGAGCAAACGACGGTGACAACAACAATAACTACGAGTATAACAGGAATAACAATAATAATGGTGGGGTTGTTATGAATGGCAACGGGGTAATGGAAATGCCTGCGCGGCACACAACTTGCATTGGACAGGCTCCGAAGGGTGACGATGATGAACATGGTGATGATGATGGCGGTGATGATGATGATGATGATGATGATGATGATGATTATAATGATGATGGTGATAATAGGGACGGCAACAAGGAGGGACAGTCATTTGAAGGGACATCGAGAGGTGGGAAACGACCGAGGGGAGGTATGGTGCGGACCAGCGAGGACGATTCAACGAAGAAGTGTGTAGTAACTGATTCCACTGAGCGAGCACATCAAAGGGCACGGCTCTAATTGTTTTTTCTTTTTCCCTTTTTGGCCTGCTTGGACATCATGCAAGGGTTTATATTGATTTCATACAACATGTTTGATGTGTTGATGCGTTTTCATTGTTGCCTTCCTCCTGGAATATCATTTTAAATTTGGATTTACATTAAATGTCTCCCTTACCAAAATTGGTTTCGCGCTATGCGACGTCCATAAAAGTTTTGATGAAAAGTTTTATGTCGTGTCATCCGAATAGCACGTAACTAATTTTTATGGAAAAGGAGACATGTGTATGCTTCCAAATGAGGATGTCCACCCGACCTTAATCCGACCGTTGTAATGACTCATATCATAATTTCTATTGTAAATTCACATTTGTGTTTTAATATAGTATTATAGAAAGCCAAGGTTATCATTTTTGACCAATCAAGAAACGCGGAACGACAGCTTCATCGCTTATGTGGCAGTTGACAATTCAGCACACCTTTTCTCCCCGAAAACCTCCCCGATGTCCTCAATCTCATGTCATCATCAATTTCATCTCACCAATTTGTGTACATATTCAAATTGATGAAATTTATTTATTAACTGTTGAGGTGTCCAACGACCATTCAGTTGGCATTCTAGGGACAAACTCATACGTGTAAAGCTCATACGTGTAAGAAATACGTGTGTGAGGGAGGTTTCTGTAAAAATTATGTCAAAGGATGGAGAACGTGAGCAACGGATAGGTGGTGAATAGGGCGACGTTTCTTAATCTTTAGCCAGCAATGTTTGATTCAACGATATGTATGAAGGAGTCAATTTCGGTACGGACGTAATCAATTAATTCATGATTTTTTATGATTTTTTACTTTGTGTTTTGGTAATGGCGCTTTTTCAACTTGGGAAAATAACCACATGGATCTTGCAAGTTATTATGCAGCCTAGTCATTTATATATATATAGACATGATAACTATTATCATGTCTTCTCACTGAGGCGAAGTTCTCGTCTCAGTCGATGAAGATCATCAAATCAATAAGCGCTTCTTATTTTGATCAGCTTAATCCTATCAGCGTAGATATCCTATCAGCGTAGATACTATACGACTTCACCTTGTCCCCTCTTTATAGTCCCAGATCAGATCTACCCAACTCATCCGACCTCTACTGTACTCAGCTACGGAACCTGTCACGCTACTCTGCTACCTCGTGCTCAACTATCCCCAACCTGAACTTTACATAGAGTAGCTAATCGAAAGTATGGTCTGACGTGAGCATGGGGGAGGGTGTGAGTAAGACACGTAGTACATATTCAACGTGTAACTGCGGCCGTCAGCGGTTGGTCAGATGTCGGTCTCCTGTGATGAACGAGTCAATTGTGGACGTTAGGACCTGTCGGGAGGAGAGAGTGAGCGAATATTCCTGATTTTCATCAACGATAGAGATTGGACCCAGGTTGGAATTGCAAGAAGAGGGAAGCGGTATACGACCCAACGCATGATGGTGCGTTTCTGATCAGCTGAGTAGTTGTTACAATCAAGGGGTGAGCATTTACAGTCTTTCTTGTCGACTATTTCGGGTTTTCTAGATGTGAGAGGGTTTCTGTTAGCAGAGGTAGGGCTGATTGAATTCCAAAGCCTAATGAATTCATCCTTCCAATCAGTGATGCTGTTAGTTAGTGCAAGTTTGAGACTGTGAATCCATGGAAGAAGTTTAATGTGTGTTAAGGTTCTGTTCGCGTGACTAGACATTTTTGTCAGTTTATCACCTGTGGATGTTCTTCTAAGTTTGAGTATCCACATATGTGCTTGCTTTTATATGGCCATGTGCAACGTGGGGAACCTTATAAGTATGCAGAGTCTATCGACCAGTGTATCACCAATATGTTTACCATTCCAGATGAGTTTTTTCAACAGGAACCGTCGTAAGTCTTTGTCCAATTAAGCAGGTTCGTTAATGTTGGTGTAAGTCAAAATGCTTCTGACATAGGATGAGTATAGGGAGAGGATTGTACTAACCTTTAGATCTAGAGAGAACCATTCACAATTGAAAAGACCATTGAGAGCAGTAACAGATTTTGAATTTAGTTTAGTCATGTCGGGCTCCACAAAACCACTCCCTGATAGACATAAGCAGAGATATTCCGTTGACATCTTTAAGTTTATGACTTTAGAGTCAATGACGAATTATGGAGGTTGGTTGATATTGTGGTTCAGGATTATGGCGGATTTGCTGGAATTTCATTTGAGACCTATTTCTTTCGAGTAAGATGTAAATTTGTGTAATAACTCAGTCATACCATCGTGGTTTCTTGGCATGAGAATCACATCATCTGCAATAAGGCACGAGGGTTCAGCAATAGACGCACCATGTAAGTAGGTTTCGTGAAAGGTTTTCATTCTGTCTCTTAGTCTTTGCGGGAGTTCATTGATGAAGAACTGAAACAATGACGGAGATGAAGAATCTTCTTGGGTGACTCCAAGGTTTAGCAGTGCAGTGGTGCCAGGTTTGTCGCTGGCCGTGTAAAATTTTAGCGGGGAGAGGAACATAGCTAGCTAGTTGAGTTCGTTTGTCGGGAGCACAACTTCTATCTTTGATAGTAGCAAGTTTCTATCCAAGCTGTCAAATGCTTTAGCCAAGTCAAGCACTGAAATTATAATATTACCACCGTTTATCAGTGCGAAGACTTCAACTGCCGCTTGTGTGATATTTATGCCGCTATGAAAGCCGTATTGGGCAGCATCGGTAGCATAGAAATTCTCTAAATGTCGGGTGAGAGTGGTTTCTATGATTTTCCTTATGTGTGACAGCATGTATGGCGGACGGTAGTTCTGAGGCAGGATTTAGTCTCCTTTTTTGAAGAGAAGAGTGAGGATACCAACGTTCCAGGCGTCAAGTAGGAAGCCCACTCTACCGATCGTCGACCACCAGCATCTCATTAGATTCACATTTAAGGGGATGTTCACGGAGAGAATTTCTGAATGAATATCATCCGATCCAATCGACTTTCCTTTCTTAGCTTCTTCAATAGACTGCTCTATGCCTTTTAATACCTTGCAGTTCGGTGTGAACGGTTTCATTTTTATCGGACTATAGCTGGATTGTTTTTGTTCCATGTAGTGAGTGAAGGCAATCGGGGTGAGTTGTTTCCCGCGTCTGTTTGCCTCTTTGAGTTTGATGAAATTAAATTTCGAACAAAATTCACACACTGATTTTTCACTAGATTATAATTTTATTCAATAAAGTTGGCAAAACAGTAAACAATACTTTCACCGTTCCATTCTTTTACCTTGGCCACTTATCATTATGGCAACGTTTGACAATGTAAACATTCACCATAATTCCAAACCTTGAGAAACATTTCATAAATCCACTGCATTACGAAATAGTAAATTATTGCGCTATAATTTAATTTGTCAATTGTTCAAGTATACTAGTACAGTACCTGCAATCTGTCTTGTATTGTATATAAAAGACTAAATAAAATAAAAGGATGGACACCGTTGATATGTGGCAAGTGGAACGAAAAGTTGCAAATTTTAGGGAGAACAAGGAGGTAGACGATATGTAATTAAAGGTAGTCCAGCGATAAGAACAACTTTAACACCCAACTGCTTTGTCCGTACGCTAATAAGATTAAAATAAAGAAATAATGTAAAAGAGCAAATGAAAACATGAATAATTCATTGCATTGTGTATCCACTTGAAAATGAAACAAGCAAATGATGAAATGTCTCAGTTCAACTGGGAACAGAAACAAATGGGAGCATTGAGAGGATGTATGGTATATTACAATTTCTACCGAAAGGAAGTGAAGCTAAGCTTATGGGAACCTTTTAAAGTTAATAACGAAGGAAAGAAGACCTGAAGGTGTTTAATTATCTGTTTCCCTTTATGTGCATAGCATAGCATAGCATATGATTATGTTAAGTTTATTTTAAGTGAGAGTTGTGGGTGTTTCAAGTGATGTTCAGGTACTTGAGAAGTTGATTAAGAGATGGAAAGGGATTGAACGTACGGTTCACATGGAACAATGTAATATTTTGTAACACATCTTTGTTATTTTATTTTATTGAATTGTGAATTGACGTCGATTACTTGTGTGCAGTTGACCCTCTACACATTACTTCACTTATGTCTTCCGTTACGGCATGGCCAAGTGTAGTGCATACAATCGACTGCACCTATGCAACTTAAAAACTCGAAATAGGCATATTGCTCTTCAATGTCGAAAATATCTGTATCAGTTGGAAACCTATTAACGAATGTTGCACCATAAATTTCAATTATGTATACTAAATTGGGAAAAGTATTGACGCATTATTTATTCAGACATTTACAAGAAATCGTCTAGACTATCAGCTGAAGTAGCACTACTTAAAATACGGAGTGATGATAATATTTTTAAATCAGTGGGTATGCACTTATACCCAATATAATTTGTTCTATGTTTCCAAAAATTCATATAGTGTTGTAAAAGATCATATATCAACCTAAAGTATATTGGAAGTGGTACAGAAAAGCGACGTTTAAAAATATAATCAGGATATGTTGGGCTAATAGACACGTAATAATTTGTCCACGACGAGATACCGCGACGGAAATTTTTAGTAACTCCCAAGCGGCCCTTGTATGCTGAGTTATGTCAATTCGGTGTGATTTGTGATGATGAAGTATGCATGAGTAGTGCAAAAAGCCCGCTTCGATGTTGTGAAATACATAGAATTAGTTGACGAATGAATTGGTTTCTTGATTTGTTTTTTATTAAATTGACAAGTTTGTTATCTTCCCTAATGGTTAAACTGTGTGTTTTAGAATTGAGTAGCTAGTTAATAAACATATAAGTCTGAAAAGTTGGTATATATAACTTTAGAAAGATAGATTATCAAAAATGATAAGCAAGTTTTGCATATTTCAAAGTGTTGATACGTTGGGAATATTTCAGAATACGAAGCACAACAGCACACTTCTACATCATTAGGAACTTTTTTTATAAAAAACGTGTAAATATATATTTGATGAGGCACATAGAATGCAAAATGGCATTAAACAAGTGATCAGATATTGATTTGAAAAAAATAAAATAAAATAAAAATTTCAGTATGCAGTGACGGAACCTTACAGAAGTTGTGTCAAGCTGTACGAATGCCTCTGTTATGTTCGATTCTTCGTGATTGATAAAAGTCGTAACGCCATGAAAATTAGGAAACACCATTATGCATATTAACCATACTGCGGTGGTTTATCGTATAAATACTGTCATAGATTGCTACCTGTGATTTGAATTTCGCTGTTTCAACATAGATGCGTATCTTCATTGTAATGTAACGGCTCATAATCTTGATTAAAGTTGCATCCCTGTTTCTTGTTATTTACTCAACTTTGTATAATTTTTACCATATCGAAATGAAAAATCAGTTAACATATTCATCATATTAACTTATTATGAATACATCCAATATATAGTTTCTTATTGCATGGTCAATGATGTAGTGCAATGCACTTCCAAAAGAAAGGATGGAAAACGGCACTAAGGGTCTTCAGAGTCCTCGTTCCACGGTAGCTCGTGTTGACAGTGCACTCCACCGAAAGGGGAGGTAAGGAGAGGGGCTAATCAAATAGGTAGCAGTCGTCTCGGTGTTTGTGAGATACCGGTGTGATTTCGTGACGACGTGGATCGGATGGATGGGGGGGGGGGGTGCACACCGAAACGGTTGGTTG
>JAULBU010075860.1:0-10069 GCA_032358235.1 Odonthalia washingtoniensis | reverse complement strand
GCATCATTTAATTCTAGATCCTCCTCTTCATGTGCTGTCCAAATCGCTCAAAGACTTTTCGGACACCCTGTAGTTTCAGACCTAAGCACCCAGGAAGACCAATATGAATAGACTCAACGTTTCCATGATCCCACGAATCGAGATACGGCTGTTTTAAACTATTTACTTGATCGGTTCTTCACAGGAGAAATACGTCAGTCTATAAACCGTACTCTTCGTGATTACAACATTTGAGCCGTTCAGTTCAAGCCCACAGAGGAAGTGAAGTCCATTCATTTCGTCAACATCCTCAGTTCACCAGATCGAGAATTCTTGTTCAATAGCTTCGATAGTACCATGCCATATGAAGACATCGGGAAGTTGATGAAGGATGAGTGTGAATCTACTCCCCGCCAAACACAGTTCAAGCTGAACTCGACAACCTTCGACTATCTTCATTTAATGAAATATTATAGATCAACAACCAGACAATCGGACTTGAGAATCTCCTTGCTGAGATAAATCAACTTATTCCACAAGATCCTACTTCATTCCCTGCTGAGACGTATAAGATTCGCTGTCTGCTTCCTGCATTACTTGATATTAGTTGAGACCAAGTAGCCATATTACAACTTTCTGCATCCATTTTTACATTCAACAGTTTTGTTGTTGCGCTACCCGAAGGATTGCAACTCGCTGAAGAAAATAGACGGAATTTATCCTTGGATACACATTTCCATCAGTATGGACGCATGCCTCCTAGGAAGCTTTATCAATGAACAAGACCATACAATAGCTCCGCACAAAGAATTCGTTCCAATAATCATTCCTGTTCTGCTTCCAATTCCTCAACACCATCTAAGGACATTGTTCGTTTCAAGTGTGGAAAACGTGGACATTACAGTAGAGACTCCCGTTCCTCATCTACTGTTAGTGATGTAATCCACAACCGCCTCAAGAAAGGCACTTTAGAAGTTCATTTCATACACGATCTCATCAATAACTTGGAGACCGAAGAAGAAGATCCAATAGATGAGTCTAAGATCAACTAAATTGACGATGCAGCTGTATTCTAGTCTCTGTGTATTGAGGAAGATGAGTCAGAGTCGACAACCAAATCTGCTGATTATGCAATAGAATAAGCTGAAGAATTTATTGCTACCAATCATATAGCAACTCACTTCCACAGCCAGAACGATAAAAATCCCAACGACCGCCGACTCAGTACTTTTGACCCGGGTTGAAAGGACTTTTGTCCGGCCTAGACCTGATTACGTACAGTCTTCTCGGCCATATACTCAAGATACGACGTCAACTACCAGAACTGCTCGAAAGGCCCGACAAAAAAATTTCAGCATCACAACGCTCTCGATCTCTAACTTCTCAAAGTCTTTCAACAATCAGAACTAATCCCTATTCCTTTGTGTTGACATTAGTGATCCCTGATAAGTGAAAGATATTTCAACACTTCATCGCATATACAATGAACTCAAAATACCTCTTTCTCAACTTCACTACTCGAAAAACCGCTTTTGGTTTGATAACACAACTGTCCAATTACTTGTATCAATCATCCCACCCCTTCTACTCCTCCAGGAATACTCCTGATTCATTTTTCTTCAGATGTGGTACAAGTCGAGATACCAGCTCTACTTGGATTGGATGTTCTTGACTCTGAGAAGCTCACAGCTGATAAAGTTCTTAACCGTCTAGTCAAGCGCTCAGTTTTCCACGGTAACGCACAAGAACCGTACGCCCTGGATGATAGGTTTTCCCCACTATATCTTCTCGATAATCACGTTCATGCATCAATGGATCGCTTTTCCCGAACAGACTACTCCCGTACACAACTCTAGAAGCTTTACAAGTAGTTCTTTCACCCTACGGACGACAAGTTGTTTAATCTTATACGTCCTGAAAACCCAGATGAAGCAACAGGCGAAACAAATGAAAGATATTACGACACGTTGTGACCATCGTCAGCGTATTCAAAATTGTCCCAAACAGTTCAGAGACTCTTTTGGTTCGGAACACATAATATTCAACGAACGGGTCCTAACATATGTCATGTACCTTCACGTTGCTCATGAATCAACTCACTTCTCCACTTTCCCGTTTCCTACCAAGTGTTTCAACTAAGAAAATATGGGACACTTTACTGGAATTTTGGTTTCTTATATACACTGGTTTACCTAACCGTATTCTCGTCAACGAAGGCTCGTCTCTCTTTAAACAATTCGTTGTTTTTGGACGTCTATGCAATGTAAATATATCTTAAACAGGAATTGAATCTCATTCATCACTTGGAATTGGAGAACGCTATCATCAACCACTCCGTTCAACCTTCAGAAAAATTTTGATTGCATATCCGTCCTTCAAGCGTGAAATGCTTCTGACGATGTTGGTTGAGGCGATGGAGGACACACTTGGTCCTGAAGGTTTCGTTCTATATTACCTCGTTTTGGGAGAACTACTTCAGATCAGAGCAATGGGCGAATCTATTCTTCCTAGACCCGAACTCGTTGAACTTGCCACGGCTGCAGATGATGATCGAGAAGAAATAGGTTCGCATATTGCAAATCTTCGTCTTCAACGTGCACTTCGTCATCAGGTACCACCAGCTCCTCTCATATACTAAAAACATAGTGATCAAGTTCTGTTATGGCGCCAAAAGCTCTTAGCTAATCGCATTGGGGAATGGGTTGGTCCGTACGAAATCATTCGCACTGACAACCCTTGGAAAATTGCTCATTTAAAGATCGCTGAAAACAATGAGAATCTATTCAACTACGCTAAGTTGAAGCATTAACTTTATCATTTGCAGACATCCAACTCATTCTTTCAATCAATAGCTTCATCCCTCAATCAATTTCTATCCATATGGAATCATGATAGTGACAGCGATAGTCACTAAACGGATATATTAGATCCATGTGACCCCCGCTGTTCTCTCCCAGGGATGATTTCAGCCATGAAGTATGAACTGGCAGACCTTCCACGTCCAAATACATTTAAAATTTCCGTACGGGAAGACCTGCTTGCAGATGCTAACACTTTCCCCGGCCGTTTCATTCTTGCGGTCAAGTCTACCTGTGACGGTAAAATCACATTCAAGGTTGGCGTCGTAATTGGTGGTATAGATACAGATTAAAGAAGCTTATGATTCGTTCTTCATAGATTCTTCTACCATATTCCATTCGCCTTCTACTCTCTCCGCCTCAAATGGTTTCGAAATTTGGACATCCGATGTTCGTTAGGCTTACCTTCAGTCAGGGGATGAACTCTTCCGTGCAATTTATATTCTAAATGAACCACCCCAGTTCCAACTAGAACCAGACGAATATCTACAGCTTCTAAACCTCTTTATGGCCTATGTGAACCAGGAGATCTCGGGCATAAGACACTTGATTAATATCACATAACAGATTTTAACATGTCTCCACTCAGAACTGATACTTACCTTTATCACCATATGGTTGATAATCGTCTTCTTGGACTCATTTATTTTTACGTGGGTGCTATGACACGTTTTGGAACTCCTAAGTTCCGCAATTTATCTCAACTCACCCATGAGCGCTTCGAAATGGCTGAGGATGACTATCTTCCTTTCATACATTTACTGGTTTTAAATTATCAGCGCATACTTATTTATACAACGTTATTCAACTCAATCAATCTCATTACCTGGAAACCATCAAACCGCTTCCTTTGGACACTTACATCTACAACTTTCAATCAACAAGAATGGAGCCAGCTTGTCCATCTCATTCTCGTGCTGATGTCTTGTACGAAGTTTCTCAATTTTCTCAATTGACTGAGAACCAGTTCAAGGACCATAAGAGAAAGATAATCAAACACCTAAACTGGGATTGTGACTACACCCGCAATAACACGCTCTCAGTCTTATTTACACCAATTAACATGGACTTACTCAGCATCATTGGATTTTCGTATGCGTTATTTGCAAGCAATGTACTGAACTTTGCACGAAACTCGGCTACATCATTATCCTTTCTGATAAATTCAACAATGCAACGCTAATACACTTCATATCTTACAAAGCTCGCCGAGTTGTTTGTTCCATCCTTTGTGGAGAGTTGAAAGACTTCAGTGACATGTTTGACATGACATACGCACTATCTCGTGAACTACGCATCCTTAACCCTACTGCATCCATCCCGGTTTCTATTATTACTGAGAACAAGTCGCTCTTTTATGTTATTTCAAATGGTTCAAAGACATCGGAGCGCCGCCTAATGCTGGACATCGCAGCAGCTCGTGAACAGAAAAGATTACGAAGATGAAAAATAAATAAATATAACAAATGCAACAAGTTATATACATAATAAAGATATATTCCTGAATGTAAATGATTTAAAAAAGACACAGACCGTGACTTGAAAATATGGTAACAATGAATAAAATGTTGACTATATTGCTATTGATGATGTTGAGGTTTTAAAAGTTGATGATGTGGACGATATAATTGATATATAGAGATGATTCTGTTTTATTCGAACAATTTATAAAGATGATAACGTTGATAGTGATGACGTAGATTTTCTATAAAAAATATGGTGACAATATTATAAATTAACATTCACTTCGGAGAGAGAAGAAATGTAAAATCAATATCGATCATCCATTCGCCTGTGGCTTCTTCTAGTGATGTAACCAACTGAAACATTTCCCTTATTTAATGAGATTTGAATATTACGTATATTAAAGGCTGGAAACGTATTCGGACATAATTATTGCGTTGTAAAGGAGTATTTCAGACACTACAGCCAAGCAAGCACAGCTGCACAGGTTGCCATGTGTATCACATAGACCTCCGTCACAACCGTCGTCTGCCGATGCTCGTCGACTTGTATAACAGGTATCTCCGTACACTGCTGGGCACGGCAGGAGAGAGTGTTATTAAAAAAACTACTTTAAGCTTTCTCGGAAAGATCCTCCGGTTACTTTAATATAAACATTGCTAAAAGTACCGAAAATTTCTTGTGTAGTATTTTGGTGTAAGGACTTTGGGAAATATCAAAACAAATATTGGTATTAATTCTCACGAGTAGTATTGCCAGTCTAACCAAAATAGAAACAGAGAATCCCAATCTAGCATCAGGCCTACATTTTGGCATACAGATCCTGTAGTCAAAGTCCATAGCTATACCTACAGATTGCAGAACATACAGTATGCTTCTTTGGACCCAAAATAGCACGTAGCTATCGATTGAGACATTAATTTTACACCTGATACCCTAAACAAAAATTATTTCCAACAATACTCCTGAATTACGTATTCCATTAATCTGAATGCCTATTCCAGTACAATTATAACAAATTCGGAGCGATTTGTTGGAGATTTAACTCGAGTAGCAAAGCGCAGCGTTCTTTCGTAGTGCTTCGCAGAAGCGTTGTTTTCCCTAAAACCGTAATGGGGAAGAAACCCTAAGTTTATTCTGTCGCGCTGCCGTGCAGATAGTTTCAAGACCAAGCGGCGGGCGGTTAAAATGATAGCAATGTATACTGTACATCGCTGTACATACTGTACATAGCTGTGTATACTGTAAAGTACAGCACTGCACACAGTACGTAAATTAATTATGTACTGTATGCTCGGTTGACGTCTGGCAACCGTTTTTGTACTCCGATGAGAGCCTCTCATCGGAGCATGAAATCGGTTGCCCAACGGCAGCTCCTATAGTACAAAATTAATTGTTTACTGTAAGAGTGACGACATGTAGCACTATGTTATTGGCTCAGCGGCCTCGAGTGCCACGTATCAGTCTAGTGTTAACGAGGTTGTGTTTTTTTGGTACACTCCCCTCTTTCAGAAACCGAGTTTGACACGAGTCTTGTCCCGCAAGTCGGCGGGCGTGTTTGTTGGTTGAGTAGCTTCATAACCAGCTGTGGTACGTCTTCGTAGACACGTGTGAGAGCTTCCAATGTATCGTCGGACGTTGACAGTCCTTTCCAACGGACTACTACGTATATCATATTGTCTTTTTCGACGAGCTTGAGGAGACGCGAGACAGACATTTCAGATTCAGACGACAACACATGGGAGAGGATGACCTTTTCATCCAGTGAGCTGTCTGAGTGAAACTTCAACCGAGTCCCATGGAAATCACCTTGGTTTCAATTTCGCAAGTCTCATACTTTGTAGACGTAGTCATTCAATGCCCTATCTATACCGCGTGGACCGCGACAACGGAGGCATAGCTTTTCGCCTTCGAAAAATTCTTCCCACGCAACGAGGGCGTAATCACCTTCGCATAATTTAGCAAGTTCTCCTTTGTGTTTGCAATTGCGCATACGCTCGCGTTCCGTTTTTACGTGAGCATGTACCATTGGGTGTAAGTCATCCATAAACTCGATCAAAGTTGAGACATTGAACTCTTTTTCTTGCTGCGCATCGGTGACCGTTATAGGCTTGGAATTCGATGTACGGAGGAAAGTGGTGATAGGTGGATAGGCAGGACGTCCGGTAGACGCCGTGATATGTGAAACATTATTTCGCTGTTGCGATGGTGCGTTGTTTAGTGCACTTTTAAAGCAGCGGTATTAGTTGTGCCCAGTCATCATCGAGTAGATGTAGTTCCGAAAGAAGCGCACGAGCGACGTTCAACAATTCCTTTCCCAGTCGCTCGACTGCACCATTCGACCACGGGCAGTACGGTAAAGTGAAATGGTGTGACGTTCGCGATCCTTTCGTAAGGAGACAGATGATCTTATTTTATAAATGAGTTAAACATTCGCACATTAGCCCGGGCGGGACACCAAACGCGTCACACCAATCGAGGAGTGCGTTGGGTAGTATCGGCAGTTGTAGATGGTGACGGTTAAAACCAACTGTACCCGCTGTGGTCGTCGCGCACCATGAGTATGTACTTATCCCCAGTTGTACTTTTGCCTAAGCCAATGTAGTCAAATTGTACGAGATCATTCGGCTTTCTTGCCTGGAGAGTCGGACCAAAAGGACGAGGAACGGTTTCTTCCCCCGTTGTTGAGAGGTAGTGGATACAAGACTTGCAGAAAAGTCTAACATCCTCCGACAATGTAGACCAAAAAAGTTCTTGTTCAAAGCCTGTTTGGTGGAGAGGTGGCCACGGTGACCAGCTGCACCGGTGTGTGCGATGATGGCGTGACGAAGTTGCAAATCGTCGTCTACATCTGAGATCCAGATGGGACCGTTGGGAGAGCGATGCAAAATTCCATCGTACTTCATAACATCTTCAGGCTTGTCTTTGCAATGCTTGGGTTGGGACGTTTCAATAATGTCTTGTGATGGCTAGACGCAGTCGGAAAAGGTTGTGGGTAATGGGAGATTAGTCACAAGTCGCCTGATCGTGAGTGGAATGCTCCACCTTGTGAGCAAGTCAGCCAATATATTAGCTTCTCGACGGATGTGAAAACAGACGTAATTGTATGCGGAAAGCCGAACGGCCCAGCGTAGCACCTTACGCATCGTGGCCTGATCGAGATCGGGCATTATTGACAACGGGTCGAAGATAAAGATCAAGTTATTATTATCCGTGTACAGATCGAACCGCTCTGGACAAGAGGCAAGGTAATGAGATAGTTCTATGGTCGCCAGAACTGCAAACGCTTCCTTCTCCATTGTGCTTCAACCAACCCATGGGTCTACGAAACGGCCTGAGTAAGAAGCCAAAGTTTCATGGTCTTGATATGCATGAGTTATCGTCAATTGATCGCGTGTTACTTGGGTCAAGATCCCAGACCAGTGGGAGTCACTTGAGTCTGTGTAAATGCACAATCGCTTAGACTTGTCTCAATGAGCAAGCGTGGTGCGGTGGATGATGGCTTGTTTGCACCTCTCGAACGCGGAGGTGTGTTGTTCCGTCCAACCGATGTCACACAGCAACAATCGAGCCACTTCGCGTTTTGTGCATTTACGGGAATTGTCATATACATTTTTGAAGAAGTTGTGCAGGTCTTGGACAAGGGCTTGGAATTGGGGTATGGACAAGCACAGCCACTGCATCGCGCAAAGAAATTTATGTATCCTACCTCCTGTGGTTGGGCAGTGCATGTTGACTAAACCTTCTGATCCTGACGGATCGTGTCGAATGCCATCCCCTGTTATAATTCGTCCACACCATTTCACAGACTTAGTGAAGAGTACACATTTCTTGGGAGGAAGTTTCCAGTTGAATTAAACACAGAAAAGAATGAAGGAACTAATGTCATTGAGCAGGTCCTCGATTGTCTGTTCGCGGAAGAGGCAGTCGGCCACCCATATCAGTGCTCGTTTTCGCAGATGTGGAGGCAGCCTCATGCTTAAAAATGAATGCAGGTTCCGGACGGCGCATGTCGTTCCATGTGGCACACAAGTTGGCGTGAACAAATTATCCGGCGTGATGAAAGACAGACATTCCTGTGAATCTCGATGGAGTGGAAGCTACCAGTAGCCATGCGTGAAGTAGAGGTTGGAATAGTAACGTGAGCCTGCAGTTTTGGTCAGTTAGTGTTCTACCAGTGGCATGGGAAATTAATACTGTTTCGTGTATCTATGAACAGGTCGTAAGTTCACAGTGAATCGCCATTGAGCCGGCCCTGCCCTGGGAATGAGGAGAGGGGCACAGGCCCATTTTTATGATGTGTTTGGATAGACGAGATTATGCTTTACTAAGTCTTCCATCAGAGTTGCCCTGAAAATGCTTGGCACTAATTACGCAGGCTGAATCGTGTCGGACGGGTGTCATCACCTATCTCGATACGGAGAGGTGGGACCTTTGATGGAGTAGAGGAGAAACGCGTGCTGAAGATACCGGCATATTCCCAGATTAGAGCTTCCAGTTGCGGCCAGTGTGAGTCGAGAAAGCCATTTTCTTTTGCCATACTCAACATTTCTGCAATGTGAGCCCTTTCGGTTTCTTTACGCTCTGGGTCTTCCAATGATATCATATCCGGATCAGGGAAAGGATCGATATCATACTTGTGCGCAAAGTAGTTTCCTATCGGTCGGTTCGGATCCGATGAAGACGCGGGCGTGGCGTCATTGTCAATTGGATCGGATCCATGTACCCGTTGCAGACGGGCGATCATAAGACGACACAAAGAACAGTCTGTCCCATCAGGGACAGCGCGGTTTCTTCCCCACAGGGTACGAGAGTCGGTTCATAGATGTTGTAGGACGGGATGACCAACGAGCAAATCCTCACAAGACAGATCAGCATCCGCCACCAGAAAGGAGACGTGATTTAAGGCGAATATTCCAGATGAAACTTCTAACACCAAACGTGGTACTCTTCACACACGTGAGAAAGTAAACGTCTCCGGTTAATCTGTAGAAGTAGGGGCAACTTGGATCGAAACTGGAGCAATCGCTTCAAACCTTCCAATAACTTTTAAAACAGCGGTTTGATCCATCTTCGGTGCTACGATAGTGTCTTCGCTACCGTCATCACAACTGCCTGATCCATTCAATGATGTGGTAAAGTCTGACACAACGATTGGACACGATGGAGATCCAGACCGCTTGACGGCCTGTGTTTGGAGGCCGCGGTTGTCGGTTTTATTGACCAGGGGGTATGAGATTGGGAGGCCATCTGTCTTCTAGATGATTTAGACGCTCCATCCTTGGAACCTTCTTTTACTCTTTCTGCAAGTATCAGTTTCTTCTCGTGGTCTGGGCAGCTGCGACAATCTTTGAGAAAGTTTCCCAGACCTTTATGTCGATGAGGTTCCCATAAAGAAAGGGATTCCTCCGATTTACTTGACTTTACCTTGGACTTCTTGCCTTTATCACCAATGTGGTTCCCAAAGCGGAGTTCCTTTTGAAGAAGCGTCTTTTTACTTCCTATTTTCTCTCGTCGATGCGCCGCAGTCAACAATTTGAAAAGCTTCAGCGAGCCGCACCGCATATTTTAAGAAACCCTTCAAGTCTTTTCTCAGTGGGTGATGTGAAAAAGCTAGATCAGACTCTAAGCGAACTTTCAAAGAAGCAGGAAGGATAGCTGATAGATGGTGTTGGATGGGAACTTTCTGATTCTCGGTGATAACTCATTTTACACCATGGCGGGTAAGAATCGTGTGATAATTCGTGAACACGTCTTGCATACGCGCC
>JAULBU010075849.1:0-10069 GCA_032358235.1 Odonthalia washingtoniensis | reverse complement strand
TCTTCTGTTTCCACGAACTCCACTAATACTTCTTCCGCCTAAACCTCGCCCAACACCGCGCATTTCCAAAACCATGTTGGTCGAGGTTTAGGCGGAAGAAGTATTAGTGGAGTTCGTGGAAACAGAAGAGGGTGTAAAGGTAGAATGAGGGGAACGGGTACAAATGAATCTTCATCTTTGAGTGGTATTGATGAAGTGAATAATCGCGACACGGATAGTATGGATCCCATAACGGATAGTGATGTGATTGTAAATACTGGCGGAAATAGTAGAAACGCTACCGTTGTGGGCGCTCCATTGGAAGAATTTTCCTCAGAACAAGAAGAAGAAAATATGAAAGATTTCTGTCAGCTGGAAGAAGATGTTCGAAAAGTAACTGCAGAGAACATGAGACGTTATGTGTCGATGAATGAGTACAAGGTTTTGGCCAATGAGACAGCACGAGAGGTTTTTAGTAAAGAGGTTTCAATCAAGGCTCTGCAATCAAAAGTTATGAAATTTGATTGTAAGAATGTTGAAGTTAGAGGAATGGTGCAGAGTTTAGACGTTCTGAATCAAGAACTTCTTAAAAATATGGGAGGTAACAACAAGAGTCGTGGAATATATGTGGATAGGATGATAAGTCAAGTTCCCACGAAATATTTTGGAATTGGACTAGCAGTGGACCCAAGAATGCAGAAGTAGGTAATCAAGGAAACGTATGAATTGGACCCATATAATGAGCGAATTGCCAGAAACTGGAAGGACAGAGCAGACATTGTAATTGATAATGGAATAAAACGGATGGATGGTTGAATAATAAAGGTCATTGGTGTTGGTGTACCAACACCAATGACCTTTATAAGCAGTGGAAACAACATATATGTCCCCTCCATCAACAGCGAGAAAGATATTATGTGTTCATTACTTAAAGCTGAAATTTCATGTGGTGTAAGCGTAAAAATATATCTGGAAGAAGAAATGAGGAAGAAGTTGTTGAAGGACTATCAAAAGTTAGTACTCTAGAGGGGCATTCGAGACAATTGATATCTAATTTTTGTAGTGGAAGGAAAAGAGCTGCTAAAGACAGATTATTTGAAGAACTTGGCTGTGGCTCTTTACGATCCCGATTCAATTTGAAGGAATCCGGTGCAATGGAAAGAAGCGAGGCCGAAATTTCAGTCGCGAAGAGAACGATAATTAAATCGAATAGAAACGGTGTGTTAGCTATGTCATGGTGGCGTACAGCGGACCTTTCATATATTAAATTACGGGAATGCGGCAGTTTTGTTGAACCGTGTGTTAACCGACATGACGTCGATGAATAAATGTTGAATCTGTTTAGAAACAAGATCAGTCCTGCGGTATTGCATGATTTCATTGGATATATCCCGGATGACAAAGAAGGGGACATTGTGGAAGGGATTTCAATGATTATTCCTCGCGTAGATGTTTGGATTTGTAGCTGTTTAGAACTACTCATTGTGAAGGAATATCTTGAGGGAGGTTGTCAGAAAGAATATAACCAAATGTTTTCGAAGTATGTAAAACTGGCGATGGAACAAGTAATTGGAAAAATAAGAAGATTTGTATAATAATCGTTCCCTGAAGATTTGGAGGTACCAGAATATGTAGAGGGAGAGGAAGAACGTATGTCCAAAAAAATGGAACGTGACGCCACAATAATTTTTACCACGAAAAGTCCAAAGAAACATTTTATATCTGTACAATCAACCTTGTTTTGACAGGACATCGGAACGCCATGTGGAATAATTCATGGCTACTATGTATCATGAATAGCGTCTGACTGGAAAAGTATTGATAAACTCAGAAAGCCGTACAACGAAAGACCAGCACGAAGTGCTTCATTTGAAGATGGAGGAGGTAATGAAGTGAATGGAAATAGGACGGAGATTTGGAATGACAAAACATGTAATGTAAACTCAGTTAATGTAAACGAGCATTTTACGCGGGGTAATTATCTTCGTCATCCCCGTCAGTATCAGTAGTTAGAGATCTGAACGCATCCCTTTCCTTGTAAAACCGATTAATTTAGAGTCGTTTCTTTGGTCATGGTAACTGTTGTGAAGGAATCAATTCCGAAATTTGACCGCAATACATGTACAGATAACATATGATATCTAAATCAATTATATCCAACGACTCTCCTGTTTGTAAAATGTGTTGCACGGAAGTTGTGTCTATTCCATGTCTTGTGTAGTCAACCTTACCAGATGTAGCCCATTGAAGACATATGTATTTCAGAACTTTATCGACATTATTCAGAGGCTGAGCGAATTCCATGTATTGTACGAAAGCGAAATTCTTTCTGTTCATAGTATGGTATTGTTTCGTATGGAATGGAATGAGGACCTTTTCTATATAGTAAACGGGACTACTTCCGTCACTACCCTTTATAAGGACGAAGATATTTCTTTTCTTCTTGCTCGGACCGAACTGTGTTGTTGAAAATATGAATTGCCTTTTACAGCGATGTGGCGGAGAGTGTCTGTAATTTACAATATTTCTAGAACTGTCATACTGTTGCAACGTTGTAAGATGTCCGCAAACTATGTACCCTGACTTGAAAAATGTGAGGTGAACCTTGGAGTTTGTAAGCAACAGATCGTGGTTTCGGAAATACGCCTGAACGAGATTCTTGAAGACTGTCAGTCTGGTACGTGACAAGTTTTTCAATGTTGGAGTAAGGATTCGTGTTGTGGATTCGTTACAAATTCCCGTTCTTTGTCTTGTTGCAACAACCTGTTGTAACGAAACATAAATACCGTCCCGTACCAAATATTTTGATAACTGTGTTACACCTTTAGCTGTAGTAGTTGTCCCTGTCTAATGAGGTACATATATGTGGATGGAACGTTATTTTATAAAAGCAGCAAGTGTCAAACTTTGAGGTATATTTGAAATTATTGGTCCCATATTCTTCACTGTTTCATCCATTATTGTTGCCATCCTTTTGAAAGTAGACAGATATGACTGTTTGAAGAATTTATTGAAGTGCTCATAAGGTGATGCATCAATAATACTCGTAATTCCAAACCTAGAGAGGTCTTCTACCACGTGGTTTAGTAAATGGAATTTCAATGTGTGGATTCCAGTATTGCAATGTTTCTGAAATGTTTCTATGCATTGCAATTTGAGAATAGTAGTTTTGTCCCCGATGTCTGCTATCGATGCCTGTGACCATTCGAGGGTATTATTGTCTATAGAAAATCTTGCATTAATGTTGTCTAATTTGTGCAAATATTTTTCAAAGTAGAATAATCCTGGTAGCTAGTGACTCTATCGATATATCGTGCCACTAAAAGGAAAACCATATCCAAACTTTCATAATCTTTTCCCTCCAACATTTTTCGAATTGATTTACTTAGGAAAAAACGTTCAGCTGTTGGGATTTCTCCCTTGTTGAGAAGTCAACATGAAACCCGGTCCACCGAATTGGTTTTCAATTACAGCGAGGATTGAATTACAAGCCCGTAACAACGCTACGCACTGTGTTCGAAATTGTTGCCCGTTCTTCCGTTTGTCCATGTTTTTCATAGTTAAGAATGGAGTTGACAGATATGTCATGAAACAATTCTTTATTGATTTAGAAGTACCGAGATAAGGGATATGCAATGGTTCATATGTAAAAACTGAGAACACAGCTGGAAGGCGTAAGTGCGGATGTTTCTTCTCCAGCTTCTCCAGAAATGGTACTCATGGTGCGACAGAAATGTCCTGCAGAAATTGTTGTGCTTCCTTTCGTAAACAATTCATGTCTGCCGGTGACGACGACTTATTTGCTGATTTAAACAAAGTGGTAACAGCATCCCTTCTTCTTCGTACCTAGTCAACGGTTCTGGGAGGCGATAATGCAGGTAATGGACCTGTATTGAAATAGGTTGACGTTCCCAAGCATCTGACTCATGGAAATGTGGTGGTAAATTTGTGAAGAACGCTAAACATGTCTTTTCTTTCTGGTATATCACAGCAGTATGACACTATGACAGGGAATAAAGGGAAGAAATTCCATTTCATCTTTTTGTTTATACATACTGTAAAACCTTCCATGGCATTTTCAATTAAGGGGGCAAGAACCGTTACATTTCTTCATGCATCAAAACCATTTTATCATCTCGACCCCGCACTGATGAGGTCAGTGGGACTTGATCGTCAATCGCAATAATATCATCACTATCTGTGTCACTATTGCCACAGTAGTCCTCTATGACTTTCTCTGACTGTGATCCTTGTGAATCAATAGAAAGAAAGACAACTAAAGTATAACCATGGTCTATCAGAAAATGTCAGAATTGTACGGACATATTCAAAAATGTGACATGTATGGGATAACCAACTAAGAATTGCGACTTCAAAGTTGTTGCTATTTTATTGGTATATATGTGTAACATTGTAACGAAGGACTTCGGCAACGTTTCTCCACTTTTATAACATACAATTGAAGACTTTTTATTTGTCATTTCATGGTTTCTTATCGACATGTATAACTATGAAAAGAATTCGGAGTGCAGAGGATGTGAGATATAATCACGGTCAACCTCGTTGAAACATGGTCTAAACTTCACATCTGTCGCACGAACCACATTCACTTGTGTACGTAACACATCAATGACGTCTATTTTGTATAGTAAAGATTTTCTATTTTCATCTGACGCAGTGTGGTATGATACCTCCAAATTTTGAAATCCGTCATCGATTAAACTGCGATCCATTATTATGTCCACAATTGACATGAATTTATTCCAACCAGTTATGTAAATACGAACAAAAACTGCACTAAAAGTATCTCATCGAAGTATCTCATCGAAGAATCCGGATTACCTTACGTACAGAGCCAATGTTTTGCTGTAACTTTTACATCAGTGACCTGTTCCGAAGGTTCAAAGGGACATTGTTCATCAGGAAAAGCACAGTCAAGATCACCGCTTTACACTATCTCGACTTCAGGTCCTTCGTGATGGGCATCGGATCTGTCCGTGTGCTGCTGAGAACCGTTTCCATTTGTTGCTTATATCATAGTGAGCAATCTCTTCTTTTTATTGTATTTTCAGGACGTGGAATGTCGTTTGTAAACAGCCGAAACGTCTGTCTAGTATGTGCAATACGTTATGTGGCAGACGAATCTTTTATTTACCATTATAGTGAAATGTTGGATCCAGAGCAATAGCGATCGATGTCACATTCTTTGAATAATCAGAATATTGGGAAAATGATATGTTAATAGGGACCAACGTATTCACTGACATTTCTTACTTTTCACAGCCAGTACTAGTAGTCTATTGTACCACTGTAAGTAGTTAAAAGAAATATAATCATGTCCTAATTTAAAAAATGTTAAAATTTTTCTCCATATGCGGGAAAATGTCTTGCAGAAAATTAAATACTTAATTTTTTACAACAAAAAATCAAATATTTAATTTCCTGCAAATTCTTTCCCTCCATATGGAGGAAATGTTTTAAATATTTTTTGTTGTCGGCAATGTGTAAGTAAGATGACAGCCTGCATTAATTAAATACATGACATTACAAGAAATTGACAGGAACATATACTATATGCGTAGCACACATTTAACTATAACCGTTTCTGAGAACAAACGTACAGTTTACTTTAGAATATAGGTAGAAATAAACTTGGACATGCAAGGTAAACAAAGATAAATTCAATCAAGGATCAGTTGTCAACCTAACAGTGGCACTTCAACATCTGCCATTCCCCAATCATCCATATTTTGTGCTTCATCCATACTGGCAATATTACTTTCATCGGGTTCTCCGTCGCTATGACGACAACTCGAAGGACTTCTTGAACTTCGAGATGTGACAGATTGCCGTTGACTTCTCCCGTGAAAACTGCATCCATATGCGTATGAAATAGCATCTTTCAAATTGCTACCATCCGAGATAATTCACATATGATACCTCACTGCTCCTGTTCCATTCTATCCTTCCACGTCATGCTGAACGTAATCATTACCAATGAACATAGACTGTGGGGGATTTGAATTTCATGCATTTCCATACAACTTGCTATTATGACCTTTTCGTTCTGGCTGAAATGGACATAACGATGGGACCCAGGAGCTATAGTTAACAATACATCATCATTAGCAGTTGTAATTGTAAAGTAACCGAGGGAACCACTCTTCCTGACATCGAAGTCGTTTGGACCATGTTGTGGTGGACAATCCTTACTACTGATAAGAAATAGGCCCCCACAGTTTGGAATTTTTGTCGACTATTTACAATTGTTATCTAAATTCAACAAGGCGCACAAAATTTCAATCCATCAGTCCAGTGCAGCACGTCGTTTAGCTATCCAAACATAATCACAACAACTTTCCATTTGATTTCCAAGTAGACTTCTTGTACTGGAGTAACTTTCAATGCCATTGTTTCGGTTATGTTCCTCATTTCCAGAAACACCAGTGTTGGTACTTGGACCGCAATGATCTCTATTCATTTTATATTTCAGCACCTCTTCGCCCGGAAACCATGTTTGAATTTCAGTAAAACTTTCACCAATCGTCTGTGTTGGAAAGTCAAAGTATTCATGAAACGCTTCTACATACTTCGTTTTTATTTCCTCATCCATGTGCAAAGAATCAGACATACTCTACAGATTTCAGTGCCCATCACTACCCAACTGCTGTTTTTCCTGCAGAAGTACGGAAGTTCACAGCTTTCTTCAACATCGCTTGTTGCATGTATCCATTTCTCCGATTCTGTGCAATCTCTGAGAAGTTCCATATGTTATGCTTACATGTGAGAAACCCATGTCCAAGAAATATCTCTCAATGCTAGTATTTAATCATACATGAAAAGAACGTGCACACGATGAGAATCTGGGATTAGTGCCGATTTCGGCATAGTCTTCGTATCGTATAAAATTTCCATATCCACTACTTTCTTTCCTCCTCTGTCCGTCCTGCCAATCTTTATTTTTCTTGCCCATGTTTCTTGACTTTTACGCTCCCTCGTAACTCTATTGACGGTGCTTTCTGTTAAATTATGCCTCCGGTGTTGTAGAGTTTCTTTAATAGTCACTAAATCTCCACACATCTTGTTTATTCTATTCCACATAGTGCTACAGCCCGGTGTCATAACATCTCTAGGTAGTTAGTTATCACAGGGGCCAATGTCATTTGACACGGTAGAGCTTATCAAGGGCCTTGGCATCCTACCTAATCGTTTTATTGATTTTGAATTGGCAGGAAAAACGTTACGTTTTGTTGATGTTGACCTTCCACCACTTGCCGATCCCTCAATCTCTAGCGTGTCTTCTCCCATGTCAGACAATTTGGAATTCTTTAACCAGAACCGTTTCTGGGAACAAACTTACAATTTACTTTAGCATATCTGTAGAAATAAACTTAGACATACAAGATACATAAAGATAAATTCAACCAAGGGGCCATTGTCAACCAAACGGTGGCTCTTCAACATCTTCCATTCCCCATTCATCCATATTTTGTGGTCATCTGCACCGCCATATCACTCTCATCGGGTTCTCCGTCACTATGACTACAACTGTGAGGACTGCTTGGACTTTGCGATGTGTGAACAGATAGTCGTTGACCTCTCCGGCGAAAACTGAGTCCATATGCGTATTAAATAGCATCTTCCAACTTGCTACCGTCCGGGATAATATACTTATGATACCTCAAAACTACTGTTCCATTCCATCCTGCCTCTGCATGCTGAACGTAACCATCACAAATTGGAATAGACTGTAGTAGATTTGAATGGCATGCATTTCCACACAACTTACAATTCTGTCCTTTTACTCCTGGCGGAAATGGACATATCGGTCGAACCAGGAAGCTATCCATGAAGATACACCTCCATGAGCAGTTGTAATTGTGAAGTAACCGGGGGAACTACTCTTCCTGACGTAGAAGTCATTGTGACAACGTTTTGATGAAAAATTGTCCCCATATATCAGAAAGCGGCCCCTACCACTAGGAATTTTTGTCGGCCATTTAAAATTTTATCTAAATTCAACACAGGGCACAATATTTCAATCCATAAGTCCAGTGCAGCACGTCGTTTAGCTATCCATACAAAAGTACGATGACTTTCCATTTGATTTTCAAGTAGACTTCTTGTACTGGAGTAAAGTCCAATGCCATTGTTTCTGTCATGTTCGACATTTCCATAATTAGTAGTGTTGATAATTTGACTCCAGTGATCCCTATTTATTTCATATGTCAGCCCCTCTTCGCACGGAAATCGTGTTTTAATTAGGGTGAAAAGTTCGCCAATTGTCTATGGGGGAAGTCATTGTTTTCCTTACACGATTCTATACACCTCTTTCTCATTGTCTCATTCATGTCCAAAGGGTCAGACATACTTTGCAAAATTCAGTACCAATCACTATCCAATTTCTGTATCTTCCTGCAGAAGTAATCAAGTCCACAGCTTCCTTCAATATCCCTTCTGCATGTGACCATATCTCCGATTATGCGTGATCTCTTTGAAGTTCCGTATGTTCTGCTTCCATGTGAGCAGCCCACATCTAAGCAATATCTCTCAATACTACTAATTGATGATACATGAAAAAAACGTGCACACGATGAGAATCTGGGATTAGCGCCGACTTCAGCAGAGTCTTCGTATTATATAATATTTCGATATCCACTACTTTCCTGCCTTTTCCGTCCGTCCTATCAATCTTGATTTTTCTCTCCCGTGTTTCTGTACATCAACGCTCCCTCGGAAGGTTATTGACGGTATCCTTTGTTACATTGTGTCTTCGGTGTTGTATAATTTCTTCAATAGTCACTACATCTCTACACATCTTGTTTATTCTATTTCACATCGCACTACATCCAGGGGGTATAACATTTCGAAGTGGTTTGTTATCATAGAGACTAATGTCATTTTCCACGGTAGATCTTGGCAAGGACATTGCTATTATATTCAATGTTTTGTTGATGTTGAAGTTGCAGGTAAAACGTTTCGTTTTGTTCATGTTGACCTTCCACCACTTGTCGATGCGTCAATCTCTGGCGTGCCTTTTTCGATGTCAGAGAATATGGGATTCTTTGCCTTTCCCTTCTGTTTTTTTCTCGAGGTTCTTCCTCGTCACTACTCTGTAGGTCAATAATTGCACGTTGCTGCCTTTTCTTGCTTCTCGTATGTGCTGGAATAATTCTATGGACACCCATTCCTGTTGTTTTCTTTCCTGTATACCCACCGTCATTACTTTATTTGAAGAAGTACTTCCTTTTTTTGACAAGTCTGTCATGGAGAGCACTTACACAGGTAGCCAATTTTCCTTTCCTATTTCCAACACCATACTCGAAAAGTCGCTTGTGATTGCATAAGGTCGAATTTATAGTTTTCTTTCTTGTTCATGCGTCTGGGATGACAACGTCCATTAATTCCTGCATTGTTTTCGGAACTTTTTCTTCTGGTAAATCGCATTCACTGTCCGCAATTGCTCCTAGAAATGTCTGCATAGACTTTAAGAAATTATTATCAAGCCGATAGAAAAAAGTGCATCCATAGTCCCCTTTTTGGGGCTTCCAAAATAGGCTTCAGATGAATTCAATGAGTACATTATAGTCTCCTCCGTACCGTTGATGAGAATTCCACTGTTCAAGTACGTCACCCCTCTTTTACCAGAATCTTTCTCAGTTCCAAACCGCGGTATGGTCTTGATCCTTTCCATGGAGGATTTGAATCTGACAAGCGTCTTACCCACACTAGCGTACCTTTCGTATGTTGAGGTACTTCTCGTATCAAGAAAATTTGGACTTTCCATGTCCCTCGCAATATCCACTGTCCTCGCTTCTTTAAAAGGTATCATATATTGTTCAGTAAAGGTATCAGAATATCGTTTGACACGGCTAATGAGGTCAATGAACTAAGGGTCCTTTTCTGTCTTCGACGGTGGTATTTTTCGAGACCTGCTGAGATTTAAAACTTCCCACGGTTTCATGGCATCCTTTTCAGTACGTACGAAAAGGATGACACGAATACGATCTCTTGTACAATTTGTTTCTGAAGTTACCTTTTTACCGATAACCTGGAGTGCGGACAGGCGATGTTTCCTGTCTACAATAGT
>JAULBU010075838.1:0-10069 GCA_032358235.1 Odonthalia washingtoniensis | reverse complement strand
TTCAAGGCACTCAACAGCACTTACCATTGAGTGGTCCTCTAGATATTGTTCTCCACCTCCGCAATTACCTAACCTCGGTACAATTTTATTTGTAACATGCACTAGGGCCGTTATAAAAAGTACATTATTCAAAGGTTTGAGCTGCGATTCATCTTTTATTGTTAGATTCTTAGATCACCAATTTGTTTCAGATTTTGATGTTCTGAACTTCGATCATGTCGGTCAGTCACAACAAGTTGTCACTCCACGTACTATTGCACCTGCTAAACATTTATTGGTAACACCTACCAATTGTAATGTTGATCCAAATGTTGTTATATTACATTTACATCATCACCCGTGTTTAGATCCTATGACACCATTACAGCAACAACAATCTCCACCCTCACCAAGATATTTATTTCCACCACAACCTATATTAGATGATCCATTATCATTGGAAACACCAAAATTTAGTAATAATACTAATAACACTAATAGTACTGATATCATCAACAATATAAATAATATCATAACTATTAACAGCAGTAATTCTAATTTATATTCATCTCCACTTCCATTTCAATCACCGTTAAGACCGATACGTCCTGCATCTCTAGGTACAATAGAATGTGAAGTCGATGTTAGACAATTAGCAGAAAGTCTTTGTTTATTATATATAAAAACTGAACTTTTATACCATTTAAGATCTCTAAACGATCAAGCACAACATCATAACATAATCAATCAACTAGAAGGCAATGAAACAAATTGGAGAAAGATAAAACGGATTGGAATTGGGATGGAACAATGTACTGTTTCTTTAGTTCTTACCTACGGTTGCCAGCCCTCGTGTTCTTTCTTTAGTTTCTGCTTGAGGTTTCCAACCTTATATCTGATTTGTGTATCTGTGGTAAAGTCGTATGGAAGGTCGGTCACATCCAGGTTCATTCCAGTTATCAACATTGGACGAACGAGGCGTGGTGAAATATCACGATTTCTTATTACATGCTGTAGTGTATGGTCGGAATAAAACTTTGGCATATTTTTTTGAGTTGCCTCCTTCTGAATGCAATGACCTTGATAATCACCACCATCCTCGATTCTTCCATCACCGTTGACAACATTGTTAGTTCCTGATGTTTCTACGGGAACTCGGTGACTAGTACTACCAGTCATGTCAGCATCTGTCCGTGGTCCGGGAAATACTGAGTGTGTGGATGCCCAGACAGAACTGATCGCTCCAGACACAGCTTCCGGAATCTTTTTCAACTTCAGTTGCCTGGTGAACTTGGAGATCTTTGCTGTTATTTGTTGCTCCGTTGGAAGAATGTATTGATGAGGTTGAGCAATGTGGAGAGCGTTCCTCATCATGGTAGGACTCATATTCTTCCCCGGTTCAGCGGTACCTGCATGGAACCATATCTTTATTAGATTCTCGTAATCAGATATATTATTTAAACCCATGCTGCACCCCCTTTTCGGCTTGCAGGTCCAACCTTCGTTAATCATGAAATTCATGCTATCAAAATCAACATCTACATCTTTCAGCAACGGATTCTCCTCTTCTCTACTCTATATATGTGCGCCTTCCTTCTCAAATACAGCTGAACATGCCATATCAACCGCTCTGCAGAACGTCGTGTTATCCTCTTGGATTTTTTCACACCCAACGGAATGCTCATCTCTCTTTTCGTCTGTTCTATAGTAGCGGATACTTTTACAAAAATAATAAGTTAGCTTTTGTGTCCATCTGAACATCCCCCTGGGTTCTTCGTCGCTTACATCATATGCGCCATTATCTTCTTCAACATCTCCGTTTCCATCACCTGATACATCACTCATGGTTATATATGCATCAAGCGCATCTTCAGCCACATCATCAACTTCATCAACTTCATCAGCTCTCGTCAGTAACATGACACCTTTTGGTCTTGTGGATTCCATTCATGTAAATTATCAAAACATCAGTTTCAAAATCATATTCCAGACTGAATGCTGAATCTGTTATTCACAGGTCTCACCGATTCCAATTCAATGCTACTGTTCACAGTTCCATGCACTTCACCATCATCAATCGTAATATCGCCACATTCAGCTATGTAGTCTTCATCTTCACATATAATTTCTTCCTCACAACCCATACTGCCATTTAAACAGAACAATTCTTCATTTCCCCGTCTTCCCCCATCCACATCACTGCTGTTTGATGTCACCTCGGCGCTATAGTAACGGCCAAATAGAAACTGTCGATAGGCAGCCCCGGAGTACTGGAGAACTCTAACATCGTATTCCCTCACATTTCTCCTAGTGATTATCATCTCCCCAACATTCCCGAGTTCTGCATTTTTTTAATGCGCAGCCATGTACATAACTTCACATGACTCCTATGTATCCTTATCAGCTCAACATCTGTATTGGGAAACCCTTTCTCATAGGTCAATACCTCTATTACGTCTTCCGGAATGATCAAATCTAACTGCTTCTCCCATACAAGCCTCACTAGGTGTCTCTTCTCAACTTCAAAGTGAGCATCAACCATATTTTTACCATCTTGAGCGTCCAGATGTAAAATCCCCAACAATTGAAAGTTCTGCATGTCACAGATTCGTACCACAATCGGACCGAACAGGTCGTTTTTGTAACACCGGGCGTTGTCCGAAACAATCCACATTTTTTGGCATTCAGGAAGTTCTTTCCGTATCCTGAATAATAAAGCCTCAAATATGCCAACAGTTTCCATGCATTCCTGTTTTGTATCGTTCTTCGAAATGCGATCTACCAAGAACATTTGAAGTTTATCTCTCGTCTGCACTCCCCTCACCTCTTTTTCCTCATTACTTTTTCCATCTTTCTTTCTTGACCTCCTTTCCCGTCCTTTTTTATTCTTCCCGTTTTCCACAAGATCCTGTCTTTCTCTTTCTTCAGCTTCCTCCAATCCTGTTGCCCTATAAAAAACTCCCGTACCATGCCATGACGTGCCACGTTTACCGAAAAACTGAGCCGTTGACTCCCGATGTCTCACGGGTTCCAACTTCATCTTATAATCCATGAAGGCGACGCAAGCGGAGCCCCTTTTCAGATTTTTTACAAGAGAAATTATTCCTCCTATACGTGTAGTCTGTGAAAAATATCGATGAACATGTCCCATATACAACCACAACATATTTTTACAATCGTCAATAACAATTTTCAAGCTATCCTTTTTTGTCTATAGGTTGTTTTCTATCTCGTCTATGGCACTGAATACCGCCAGACATTCCCTGCACCGTGCTTTTCGATTTCCACTCCCCGCACCATTCAATAGCGCGAAATAAAAATCGTGAAAAGGATCATCATCGCTCTACTGAGGTGACTAATATAATTGTATTTCAGGTAGTCAGTGATCCCTTCTAATTTAGATTTGAAATATCGCTGCCGTTCCACCCCGGCCATTTCTAGTTGAACAACATTTCTTATGTTGTTAATATTCTCATAAACGAGAGCATTCAATATGTAGTCCACACATGCCCTGCTTTTCACATCCCCTTTAGTTATACTCTTTGCTACCCTTATGAACAAGCTCCTCCCAAATTTTCGAGTATCAACTGCTATTTGAGGTTCGTGACTACACCTCCTCCACATGCTTTTTAAACACATTTTATGGAATACTACTGGCAGCTTCCGTACCTCTCCATGTGATCACACTCTCTTCGTTCCCCACGACATGGACTGCACATTGTCGCTACGTAGAATAACCATCACCCCCTCATCAATCTGCACATCTCTAAAGTACTTCCTGCC
Source organism: Odonthalia washingtoniensis (assembly GCA_032358235.1). NCBI lineage: Eukaryota > Rhodophyta > Florideophyceae > Ceramiales > Rhodomelaceae > Odonthalia > Odonthalia washingtoniensis. The sequence continues at coordinate 6,307 of JAULBU010075838.1, read as the reverse complement.
ACTTTTCTGCTTCAGAATAATCCCGTTGTTCAAGAGGTCCAACCAGTCGTCACAGGAAATTTTGCGGGCTGCGCAAAATGCACCACTCCTGTAATATTTCTTTTCTCCAGCTTCTGTCGCCATATTAGTGAAGCTAACCCCATTTTCATCATCTTCATATTTTTCATCGCCATCACCATTGTTGCCATTGGGTGCGTTCTTCGCTATATCCATATCCCCAATCTCAGCAGGAGCAAACATTTCTTCTGATAGGTTGTCGGCGTAGCGAGCACTATTCATATCATCTTTAATTAGACGCCGAACAGTCCCACTGGGAAGATGCTTGAAAAAACATGCCCATAACACACGCTTTTCAAGAATCCATTTTGGAGCCTTTCTTGCAGCTTTAACAATCCCAACAATTATTCTGGTACTGGCACACTTCTCAGACAACAGTGCCTCATACAAAACTTTTCCATCGTGAGGGAAGCTAAGCGCGATTACAAGTTTAGTACATGCATCCGCCGCCTTTACTAGAACTTTCTTGCATTTTAAAGGAATACCTTGTGCTTTCTTATATTGAAGTAGTTGCGCAAGTATGTTCCTGAAACAGAACCTTGTTATTTTCGTGGTTTGAAACAATTTCCTTGTGGCAGTGGGGAAGGATTTTTTCCAAACCGTTTTGTCATTCAGTAACGATTCAACATTTATATACATATTTTCTCCAGTGGTTGTGGCGGTACAGATGACAGGTGGTTCGTCGTTATTCATTTGCAGGAAGGAATGATGTTGAAATTTTAAGCACAGATTAGAAGACTGCTTTAATGTTGTGATTATGTCTTGGTGCAACATCGCGAAATTTATAATTTTCAGCCTTTAATTTTCTCTGAATTTTCGTGATGTCACTTACCATTAGAATTATGTTCAATAAACTCAAACCAAAACGATTCGGGAGCTACAAGTTTACAATTCAGTTCAGACTTTCCAGATTTTCTGGAAATATTCAATTTCCAATATTCTGTGGCTCGAGATGTACCTGTAGAAAAAGAATGCAAGAACAACGATGATACCGCCTCTGTCTTTAATATGTATTTTTCATTATTTCATATCTCTATGATGTACACAACATCCGCAGTCTGTAGAATATCGTAACAACGTCGCTCTTTCTTGGAATGGCGTTCCAATACGTTGGAAAATGAGTGTCTTTACGTTATAATGTTGCACTATCACCCCTGTTGCTGAAATGAGTATGATTAACACTTCTTCGTTTTCCTCGCGCAGTGTCGCTTTCGTATGTCTGCTTCCATCACATCGTGTTGACAGTACCGTCCGCTTTTACAATATACATAATCGCCTGGCAATGTTCTGTTTATGACCGGTTTTATGATATCATTGCATGGAATACTATTGAAACCCCCATTTGCAGAACACATCATCTACCGTTTTATTTGACACAACATAATGATGTTCTGCTCCGAGAATAAAAAGACGTCTATGTTGATGTGTTGTAATAGAGCACATCATCATACACGTCTGTTTACAATATTATTGTCGCTGCCCTACACAACATCCTTTACACGTCCATTCGTACATATACAGGAAGCATACCTCTGACGATTTTTGTACAGTTTCATTCTCATTATGACGCTGTTCCCGTCATATTTCCTTCACCTCTATGGCAAGGTGACGCAACACAATCTTTTTCATTACCCCCCAGAAGACACAACCGTATGTTTGCACATTCCAATCCTTGCATTCCTATTCACACGTGTTCGGCCTTGTGACACACGTGTCTTGCAAACAGAATTTTTCTGTTTCCGCTTCTCCACATGTTTACTTATCGCTCTCTCATCTTTCACACTGAAAACAACCTATTCTTTATCCTTCGTAAAAAGTACTCACATGATTCTCTTCAAATTTCATATTCAGTAATTACCGGCTATTTCACAACCGGTGATATAATTTTTAAAAAAATCGGACAACATTTTTGTTCTCTTCACAAAAAAGGTTTTGTGCAGTTTGGATGCCGGTTACCCAAAAAAGTTTCAGTTAATTTACTCGTTTGTCTATCCCTTCTTTTCCTTCTTTCTTTTTTCTCTCCAATAGATCTTCCATGCAGTTACCCTACATGTCATGAAAGACGAACCATATACGTAAATAAAAAATGGAATCCGTATCTGTTTAGGATGTGTTGGTTTCTATTATGAAATTATACTACAGTGATTGCATTTGTAAAAGATTTCATGCAATACGTGGAAGATGAAAAGAAAACTTTTCTTTTCACATATAATGTATAAACGTACATCCTCTCATTTTACAAGTTTCAAATAAATTCAGTGATCTAATCAGAGTACTCAAATAACTGTAATGAAAGAGCTGACGCTCTGAATTCAACATTAAGACGGCGTCTTCTACTCTCCCTATACCTTTCTTGAATTCGTTTTCGCTTATCAACTCTCTGTTTGCTGATTTCATTATGTCGATTCAGAAATTGTAAGTATCTTCTTCCATCCTCTTCGCGAAGAGGATGTATATGTATATGTACATTACTGAGAGCGAGGCACATATTAAAAAGCTGTTTGTAGAATCGCTCGGACCACTTCCATTTTGAAGTCATCGCACCCCAGCATGTGCACGAATATCCAAATTAGTTCTCAACTATAATTCGATCAGATGAGGTTTTTGAATTATTGTTCAAATCATCCATGCGTAGTTGCCTACCGGGATGTTTTCATTTCGGGTGAGCCATCCGAAGAAACTCGCACACCCCTTGATACCCTTTTTCTGCAATTAATTCCCACTGGTCTGGATGTCCTTCTTTATAGGGACCTGTTTCTTCCATTTCAGATTCGGAAACAAATTTCTCAAGCTATGTCTTGTGAAATTCTAAATTTTTTTCGCATAATATCTAGATCGCTCACAGAGCCTGGGTAGTGTTTTGAACATTCCACTGCCACTCCAGTAGATGTCACTGACACCACAACTTTGTAACCGTATTTTTGAGTTTCCCTGAAAAGTAGACAGTACCTTCCTGAACAGAATCTGACGAACAATAGGCCAATTAAAACGTCATATCGGTTGCGTATTTGACAAAAGGGAACTTGTGAAAAAATCAGTCATGCTTGGCCAATTTTTGCATTGTTCGTGCCTCTCTTCAAATTTCGACAGATAGATAAGGCAGTTTAGGAGTCAAAATATCCATGAAGTGTGAAATATGGCACTCAAATGACAGTCCTTTCATGTCAAAAATCTTGGCCAACCAATCCCATTGACCTGCATGCTCCAACGTTTCTAGGTTCATGAACAGAACTTCCTTTTCTTTATGCGGAGATGTGTGTACTCTACCAATGTTCCAATTTTGAATGACACGTTCCCTCACAGAATCCCAGAGGGAAAGGAACTCATTGCAGGAAAAATTAGTTGTTGTCCGAATTGATTCTGAACCATCATGATGGACAAATGCGTCATAAATAGGACTGTCAGAGTCCAATTCATCGTTGGAGTCCAAAACACGAACAGTAAGGAACATTAAAATATCATGCTCGTGGCGCGTATAAGCATCCTGAAGATTGTTGATGGCGAAGACAACCTTTCTGCGACTCAGAGGCGTGGAGGTTGTGATCATGTGCGCATGTTCGGGGGTATCGTCGTTGAGATGTGGTTGACCTGCAGTTTAATTTGAGGGGTGAGCATGGCCATATTGAGATGCAACAGTCACCTCCGGAGATTGTGTTTGCGCGTTCATTTTGATGGAGATGAAGGCTGTCTTTTTTGTACGTTCTGGAAGTAGATTGCCGACGTACGCAAATACTATGTTCAAACATATAACATACAGTCCTCATCTATTTTAGTGCCATCGTCAGCAAAAATAGCGTGCACTGGAATCATTAAACGGAGTGTAAAGTCATTCCGAGATTCGTTTAATTAATGCATATGCTATTACAGTACAGAACAAAGCGATGGCTATCAACTATACACACAGTCAATTTGTAATTCCTTCGTATATTTTATTTTCACCTACTGATTCACTGTCACAGTGAACTTCATACTGCGGGATGCAGTACAGTACTTAAGAAAGGGGCTGTAACGTATCACGTGACGTACACGTGACGTACTACTAGTAGCTGTAGTACAGCTATGCAAGTACAGCTGTACACGTCACCACGTGTACGCCACACACCTCCATGCTAACGACGTCGTCCGACCTTGTCCGTCCCTCGTCTCTAATAAAGATCTCGGAGACACAGCGAGGCGTACGAGTCAGCAGGAGGTTGGCTTTCACAGGTTCACACCTCAACCGAAAACGGCGCTAACGAATTCTTTTAATAAAGCGCCTCACTTCCGTTCTCACTTCAGGTAGCATCACGCCACCTTTCGAATATGATAAAAGTACACTGCTAGCCCAAAATGGAAACATAACAACTTGTTAATAAGTATGTATCCGTTTTAAAGAAATAAGATAAAAGGTAAAATATACCTTTTATCTTATTTCTTGGCGGTTACAATAATATTGTATTACATATTTTATTGTAACCCGAACAAGAAACTTATTAATTGATTCGTTATTAGGTACCCTTTTATCTTTTGTCAAAATGTTCTTTATAAAAACAGTAGTAAATTCATTTATTACACTTAGAGCTTTGCAACGTACAGACTTCACAATTATTCACCTACTTCAGTTAAACCGTTGGATTGATTCAGAGATGTACCACATTCGAATTCAGCCGTTGGCTGAATTCCGTGTCGACTTACCACAACTGCTTCTTATTTATGAAAATATTGTGTAACGACAAAACCACTTTTGTACAGATGCGAATGGAAGATGAGGTAATCGGCAAGATACTCACACTCCCACAACTTTCAACAGGTTGAAAAAGGCAGCTTGTAGCTTCCAGAGGGGCTTAATTAAATACTTTAACGCCGACTACATGCGAGGCTACGTTTTAGTTTTCCTGTTCATGTACCGAAGAAGGGAAAGAAAACATACTGCGCATTGTTTGGAATAGTACACGAGGGGGAAATGGCTCATTCATATTCATCTTCATCTTGAAACTGTGGCGTAGGCCATTGAATACGAGCTTGACCGGCTTTGAGAGAGAGTTGCTGATATATTTCTGCTCAGAACCTAGCTTCGTATTCTCTCTACACCGTCGACAAGTGCGCCTAATTGATTTAGAGAACCTGGTAGAGGCCGTTTCCTCTTGTTTTGGCCACAAAGTTCTCGTCGGGGTTTAAATCATTTTAATATATAAATGTCATCTGTACTACTAACAGATTTCTGCGACGTATTTTGAAGTCGGATGCCGTTCGTGCTTGCGACCATCTTCCACCACAAAAAGCGAAGCTAATTTGTTTAGTTTAAATTGTGATTTGATCAACTCTTGTTACTATCGGAGTATTTCTGAAATCCGATTAAATCTGAACAGTTGTGCAAGTGATTGGAATTATGTCGACTGTGGTCATAACAAATAACAACTGCACATTAAGGATAAAATAGAGATGCTGCCCGGGGATAGCACCTCCACCTGTGATAACTTCTGTTATTCAGATTTTTTATTTCGTGTGGTAGAAGGGTAACGGTGAAAAAGGAGGGTTGCCTTTTCACCTGCATTTATTCTTTATAATCATAAGCAAAATGAATAATGTAATGCTGGCAGAATGCTGGCACTAATTCTGGACCACTGGTGTCAACGGAAAATATTAGCAATTTGCGTAGTAGGCAGTGTGGCACAATGGGAAGAATTACTGTGCAGGATGGAAAGGTTGCCGGATGGAAGGTCATGAGTTCGATTATCACCAGGTTCCGAATTCAATTATTAATCATTCTTTAAATTACCAGATTGAAAGACATAGAAATCTCTTTTACCCAACACATGGCCGAATGTGATTGGCCAGGATTGATGGCATTGATTTTTGCCAAGAATTGGCACCGCAATTGCTAACTTTATCCCTATAGCCATCGGTACTCATTAGAATACGGAGGTATTTGTCCCAATACTGTCCTATCCCTATCCCTATCCATATGCCACATCTGGCACACGTGTCATCATATTCATTACAGAGGCAGCAACTTTGGGCTCCGCTACCGTGTTTTTACAACCTTTACATATTTCCGAATCGTGGTATAAAGACCGACCAGCAGTTACAGGTTCACATTATTTCAAGCTGTACTCGATGGATATTTTAATATTAATATTATATTTTTTTATATATATTAGAGCATCTCGAAAAGAGGCACACTTTTAGTTTCTAGAAATATTCGAAGTGTGCACTGTATATAGGCAAATGTGCCCCAAAATGGGCTGCAGGTCCAATCGTCAGAGGCCTC
>JAULBU010075827.1:0-10070 GCA_032358235.1 Odonthalia washingtoniensis | reverse complement strand
CTTGCTTTTTCAGGACATCAATAACGTTTTTATATAATACAGGCTGGGAATTTTTACATGCATGTTTTATTACTTCACGCCGGAACCCGTCACGTACAAAGTTATCATTATAATCCTTTTTCACAACAGCGAGGCATTCAGCATCATGCTTCATAGTAGTAGTTAACCTGGAGACATCGCACTGTTCTTGACATATTAGGAAAAGCAGTTTTTAACTGCTTGTTTGGCACCGTTTGATATAGTTGCGATAGTGACAACAGCATCTGAAATCTGATACCAAAACTTGTTCAAAGCTTCTGCACTCGCTTGTTCCTGTATGTCGTCTGGCACAATCTCTTCTTCAAGTGCAATATCAGTAGGTGGGTCTGCTGACTCACAACCAACGTGGTGGATTCTTGCACTCCCCTCCCTTACCGTATCACCATGTACTATACGAACTTCTGACGAGTGTTGGGAGGTATTAACTCCCCGGTTAATACGGTTACATGTTGGATTATATTTGCATATAGCAGTGTGCTTATTCAAACGGAAAAGGGAAGTGGCGTGATGTAGACAACCATGTCTTTTTTATTGACAATGTTTTATTCCCTTTCCTATGGTGATTATTCCTAAAGCTGTAACAGGGCACACTTAATGTATAAATGTTTAAATGTAACTTGATAAAACAATTGACTAGTACAGGATGATGCATAACAATCAGGATGAATTACTGGCGATCCACCGTATCTCCAGTAAATCATCCAACTGGCTCTATATTTGGCCTAATTTTCCAGTTGAACAGTATTGTCCTCTATTTCCTACAACAATTTGTTTCATTAAATAGAGGACAATACATTTTCGAACTGTAGAGAAAGTTTCTCTAATTCTCCACTAATTTTCCCCCCAGTGGCGGGAGAATGAGAGGAGGACTAGGGCTACAATAGTTGAACTATTGAACGGACAAAACTTGAAACAGTAATACATTATCGTTCATAACGACAATTTTACAATTGTACACACTTAGTTCCCGCTATATTTTGAAATTCCGAAACGAAAACAGTAAGTACGAGACTGTATTTCCCGCGAGACAGTCATAGTGTAACGATAATTTTTATGTGGGCCATCACTTAGAATGTTTCTTTCAATAAAGGTGTAAGAAGAAAGCACTGTACTACTTTCTGGGTAATGTTTTTTATGGGATTCTCCCATCCACGTAAATGGTCAATTTTTTTAAAATAAACGTGTGGTTCTATCCAGATGGATGGTCTGAAAATGTAAAACTTTATTGGATAAATTTTTACATTTTCAGTCCATCCATCTGGATAGAAATTTGAACACAGTACATTCGAAAAATATACTTTTGAAGTATTGATTACAGTACCTGCAACTCTCAAACAGGGCTCAGAATCAGACTATCTCCGCAGGAAAGTCTGACGTAGCAATCTTTTTATCAAAAGAACGTCTCCTACTCCACGAAAAAACTTATCTGAATAGAGTCTCGCACGCTCATTTCAAATTTGAAGTAATCACAATAACAATCAACATATCCAATCCAACAGAACAAATCCAACAGAACAGGCATTTCCAGTCACTACGACCGTTCCGTCGTAAGACCATTCAATTACCCCCACCCATTCCTAATTCAAAAACACACCACACCTCAGCATTTTGAATACTATTCAGTATTCGTTAGTAACGAAATTTCATTGAAAACAAAATCAAAAACCATCCATCTACTTCACTACAATAATACAACAGGAACATCTGCAACATTCAACCTCCAACTTCACCAATACGACCTTTTTTTCAACAATATCATCAACTACCACCAAGACCACAACTAATAAGATGCAAGGAATACTGGAATTCGATGAGGCTTGTTTTCGCGAGGCACAACATGTGCAGGACTAAAGTTGGAATAGAAAAGCAGAGGAACGGGGTATGAAAGCAGGAGATTCCGTACGCTTGCATGGGATATGAAATGGTACACTGGTAATGTGTGGTGTGGTCACATTCAGCGGTGCAGGGGAGGCAAGTACGGATGGACTGCAACAGCACCTAAATGGGACCCCTATCATCAGAATAGGAAAGGAGGAACATGTTGTTATAACAAACGTTCGAATTGTTTCCCAGGAGAGGGAAATTAGGTATCCTTTCCAAGACTTCCCCAAGTTTGCTGCTCCAAGACTTCTAGGTGATATGGTAAATGATGGGTATTTCATCTGGGAGTTGAAGAGTCTGGTGACATATGGGTATTGTGGAAGAGATGAATCATCATCGATGTCTGGTCAGACAAGTAAAACATCTCAGGCTGATTATGAACAGATGGATATACAATCTGGTACGGAAATCGTTGTTCATGAGTTCAACTTGGAAGAATATGAAGATATGGATATATGGGTGGCCATATTTCAAATAACTGATGTTGACACCCCTATTCGTAAGATACATAGTGATCATCGAAATGACATCATGGATTCTATAAAGAAGAAAGGATTTTTGTCTCGTAAAACGACATTAACGCTGACCAACAATCCAAGTAACAACAAAGGGATGGAGAAGTTCGAAGATTTTATCAAAATGAAGCATGGAAAAAGGCACCTGAAGTCTGGATTTACGGTGGACATGGTTGATGGGAGGCATCTAGAATCCTGTTTGCGTGAATTGGCTGCAGACAGCAATCCCCAGTACGCTTGGACACGCAATCATTTACGGGTCTGTGCATTACGCCTAAAAGATGTTATTCCTTTAAACACTTGGGAAATAATTAACCACAGCCGGCCAAATAACGTAACATCTGAAATTGTGAGAGCCGATTCTGGTTTTGAGGATACTGTTCGAAACATCATCAACTACTCCGTTAGTTTCGAATCACAATATAACGTTTCATTCCGCGAAGTGCGGATTACCGATATCGTTACTGATTTGATGATAGATGATTTTCTTGGAGGTCAAAGTTTAACTCGTTATGAACGATGTGTTCGAGTGACCAAGTTGTTCCTTAAAGATGCATCAATAATTGGTATTATCAACTTAATAACGGCTTGAAGCCGTTAAAGGAAGGTGGTGGATCCGAGACGAAGGGCGCGTTAATTTTAGCTCATGTAGATAACGCAACATTGATGGCGTCTGAACTGATTTACTTGCCGTACATCGTTTCATCGGCTAATGAGTACATCACCAATCCCGAAAAATCATCACCTTTCAATCCGTCAGCGTTCTAAAAAGCATGCGTTATCTTTCTGAATGGTATCAGCGACATATTTCAAGACATCATAACTGATGTCATGCCGTTGGATGAATTCAATCTTATGGATGTAGAACATCGGAAGGGTGCTCAATGGAAATCATGCGTCTGTTTACAACGCAGAGGAAATTGTTCAGCAACAGTTCCAAGAATAAGAAGAAAAGGGGAGCTAAAGGGAATATAATCGAGAAAAGAATTGATTCCGCATAGTCAAAAGTGCGAAAGAATTACAACCTGGTGAAATGTAAGTCTGAAAAGACTTCAGGAAAGACTTCAACTTCTGAAAAATTGTGGAAGGATGTTCCTGTACTACAGACAACAGCAAGAACTAGGGCTAATGAAAAAGATCTTTCTAAAGCTGTAAAAGTGATCGTCTCAACAGACAATGAAGATGACAATGGAAGAGATGATGGAAGTGTTGATGAGAGTGGAACAGGTGCTAGCGGTCAAGGATCACCTATACCGAAAAAAAGGAAGACAGGAAACTGTAGTTCAAAGACTAAAAACCGAATACCGCAGGATGAAAAAAAGAAACGGAAAGTGGAGAGGAACATCGTAAATTGAAAGATGATCTCCATCAAGAACCCGCAGTAGATTATCTGACGCCTACATTTCAAGAGAAAAACACAGAAGCTGGTTTCATTACCAACGATAGACTCCCTCCAGGTTGGCGTGCTTATTTTTCACGTGCTGCAATTGATGATGACGCAGCTCATGATGATGTTATTCACCAACTGGCCTGTTTCTTGGTACCACGCAACCATCGTGCGGAGAACGTTTTCAGCAGTTAGGGTGTAATGTTTCTTAGATGAATTGTGTGGTTGTGGGGAACATATCGTCAGTTACCGGAGAGGTTCATAATAAGAGACGACAGTAAATACTGGAATAGGGCTTACAACAGAAGAAACGGAGAGTAGAGGGAAGCATATTAATGGATAAAGAGCACAACATTGTGAGCCGACGGCTACTGCATTATGCCAGGTATGGCGGATCCATGCGCAATTCCCAGCCACGTATTGGAAACGATGAAAATCCTGGACTGCTTCCCCAAAGAATCGTTTGAAGATCTGCATCAATTCGTGAATGAGACCTTTCCAGGAGAGGAACACCATCGAAATGAAGCTAATCGCAACTTATGGAGTCATATAAGTAATTTTTCTGTTGGAAAAGATGACTAGCAGGACCGAGATGCCAGTATTTGCCGTTACTCGTTAACTCTGGAAGTACTTACAGGACACATGGAAAATGATGAATCTCGAGTATGGTCTGCGAGAAGACATACTGCATTAGATGTATGGCTCCGCTGCTTGGCCACGTTTGTGGGATTAGATGGTAGCAGTTTAGCTTCAGGTAATTCTGTAATTACAGTAACTGGTGGACTTCACCGTCTGACAGGTAAGAATTGTTCTTCCCAGGCTGGACACAACGATTTTTTGGTGAAGGATCTTAGCAATCCTGGATTCTTCATAATGGTCACTGGGAAGGACGGTTGTACGCTTAAGATAATATATGCAATTCCTATCATATGTTAGTCACCAATAATGCAGAAAGTAGTTCTAGACTCGAGAAAGCGTTGAAATTGGACCCACTTGAAATTCCTCCATATTTAGTGTTCGTTGGACATGGACATATCAAACATTGAGGTGTATAGTTCAATGGCAGTCATTGCTAGCGGTACAACATGTACGTTATACCAACAGACTGCCAATTGGGTGATGGTATTGCCTTCACTTATGATGCTAGTTTTAATTTGATGGAGAGTGACAAATAATCAGAAGATGAGACAAATCAGGATGAGGCAGATGAAGATGAAGGTAGACTGGGCAGAGGAAGACGTTGGAAATTTTGAAGTAATGCTGATGGTACCCTTGAGACGCCTCCATTACCGAAACATGACTCTTGATGACACATAACCTTATATCACATTTCAAAATAAGTTCATTTTTTTAAAGTATTTGTAAATTGTTCTTTTCTAATTGCAGAAATTAGTCTGAATTAATCCGATTTAATCCAATTATATGAATTTGTATTCACGTTCCTACTCAAGAGGAACATTTACTACCGAATGAATTAGAATGTAGCATACTTGAACTAATTACCATATACGGAACGACTGGATTCCGAATCCCCTGAAATTGCTGTTCAACAGCAAGTTTCTCCGAGTATCAAGTCGATACTCGGAGCAAGTCCAGGGGGAAAGCATAGAAAAAGTAGATGATTAAACCATTATGGTTGAACCATCTAAGTTTTCTATACAACGTCTATCCGATTTGTGGCTGACTCAGTCTCGGAGTTACTCGGAGTCAGCCACAGATTGGAAATAATGTTCTATTTTTGGCTGATATAAGTTATATCAGTTACAAATTGTATCATACAGTTATAATAACTTGAAGTTATATAACTAATATAGTACTAATGCTCATATTTGTGGCTGCCAGCAACAAATATGACGAGTACTACTTGGGTTAAAAATTTTGGAAAAAAAATCAACCTAAATTTTCATCCACATGGATGGACTGAAAATGTAAAAATTTCTCGAGTAATTTTTTATTTAAAAAATTATTGCATACTTTTTTGCATTTTCAATGCATCCATGTTAATGAAAATTTATTAATTTTTCTCCTAAATTTAGTACAGTACGTTTTTCTTACACGTTTCTTAAAAGAAAATTTTTCTCACCATCCCAGATGGATGGACTGAAAATGTAAAAAATTATCCAAAAATTTTTATAATAAAAAATTACTCGATAATTTTTTGAGAATTTTCCCCATCCAGGTGGATGGAGAAAAAAACATTTTCCCAGAATGTTGTGCAGTGCTAATTTCTTACACGTTTCTTAATATATATAACATATATTAAGAAACGTGTATATTATATTTATTTTCCCATTACATGCCCAAAACCATTTCATTATAGTCACCATGACTATGACATGATGTTATGGACGGATCAAAAATGGAAATAATTATACAATAATTTTTTATTAAAATAATTACTGAATAATTATTTCAATTTTGACCCAGGTTGATGGTATCGTGTTTTATACGATAGCTCGTTTTATATTATACTACTCCAATACAATAGAACGTGCGGAGACGACTACCATTACAATAAGTTCACAATTTCAGGATTACAAAACACATTGCGGAATCCATTTATACCATCGTCCACTCTTTCAACTAATTACATCCGTCACACCCGTTCCAGGTCCCGCTTCCCCCACACAACCGATATCTTAATTCATCTCACAACAGGCGCCTCGCTAATCGTCAGCACATTGCACCCGTTCCGGAAGGACACATCTACACAAATACATCTACAATGAATCCATGGAACCCATCAGAAACGATTCACCACCAACCCCGGACGAAGTGTCATCAAAAATCATGAAGAAGAAAAATATCAACTGTGACTTTCTCCTTTCACTGGTAGCGGTGTTTGACACTGAAGAATTCAAGGAGAATTTCTCGGTCTCGCTCCTCGATTGCACACAGTTCTTAAAATCGGTGTTACACAACGCCAGTACCGATGTGGCTAAAAAGGTCGTCGATATAGTTGCGGAGACAGTGTCACGGGAGGATGTTTCAAGTGATCAAGAAGAAAGCCAGCCATCAGCTAGAACGGGGAATGAAAGGGAGACCACGATTTTGATATGTGCAGGAACGCAACAAACAAGACAAATCCTTCATTCAGCTTTGGCTGTTGCAACTTTCGCCGTTACGGACCCCCGAATTTTGCAATGTTTCCAAATAGCGTTCAATGATCTCAACATTTCTGTCCATTTTCTGAATGATGCAAGTCACCTTCAGATGATTTTTGGTCCAGTGGAAATTTAAGTGCGGAAGAACTCACCTATCTCAACTTGCTTGATGACTCAAACCAACAACCTTGGAATGCATCCTTACATTCCATGCTCATTTCCTGGTTTCAGAAACATCGAAACACGCAGACCGTAATCAACGAGTTCATGTCAGGGCTCTTCCAAAAAATGATACAAGAATTGGTATTTGTGTGCAAAAGTTGATGAAATCGTGGTTGTTGCTATCTAGGAAATGTGGATTCAAAAACTTGGCTGAAGCAATATGTCCGTACATATTATTCGATACAGGAACAGGCCAGTACTCTAGCTTGGCAGACCGGGCTAAGAATGGTTTCGCTCCAATTCAGCAGAGACTCTCATTTCTACCAGACTAAGAGGTACACTTTTCTTCTGAGAACGTTGATAAGAAGGCATGGTCTCGATCATAAAATGAAGATGAAGCATTTCGTTATATATCAGGTCCTTTCTTTTCCTCTTTATCGGATTTGTTGTTGAACAATACATTTTATGAGCTTGATGACAAGCAGATAATGCAATGGGAACCTTTTCAACAATTCTTCACCAGTTCAACAAATGATATTCAACAGGATGATCCATCTTTCAGAAACGCGTTGAGTACATCTCAAGGAATTTCTTCTTTAAACCTTCCCATATTCATTGCTACATTACCTGATTTTGTGAAGGGGAATATTAATTAACGTTACCAATACTTCCCGGTAAAGAAATTGATGTACCAAGTGGAAAAAAAACTAGTACAACCGAACCAAGTGGCCGTGGTCATAATGACAAATAAGAAAAACGTAAATGTGCATCAGGTCCCGTTCAGGATTTCCGTAAGAAGCAGATGGAACTAATTTTAAAACAACCACAACGCAGGGAAGAAACGATGAGGTTGACAATGAAGAAATAGAGGATAACGGTCTGGATATGGTGAAACCTGCTCATTCATTGGAGTTTGAAGCAGCGGGTGTCCAAGCAATGGGTGTTTTAACCAAGAGTATGGGAACCGCATTTACAATATACGATGTAGAATTCATGGATATTGTAGAGACACACGAAACTAAGGTAGGTGTTTTACGAAAGGAAAAGGCCAATATCATCATTACAGATCCTCCGTACAATACAAGATGGGAGCAGGGTCAGGAAAATTCAGAGTACGACATTTTCAGAACTACAGACATGAAGGAGATGGTACAACTGATGAAGACAGTAATGGATCCAGGTGCGCATGGTCACATATTCTGCAGTACATTGTAATTCAATCCTTGGTATCTATATTTGGCTTCGGAGAGAAGTGATGATGATGATGATGATTACGGTGACGGTGATGGTGACGGTGATGGTGATGGTGATGATTGTGATGAGTCTTCAAAGTATGAAAAATCGTTCAGTGTAGAGAGTCAACCCTTAATTTATGTCAGATTCCCGAGTACATATGGATGTGATCCCAGGATTCGTAAGGGCACTCATGTATCTGTTACGGAGACCGCAATTCACTTCTGGCGTACGGGTGTGGATAACATGTAATTTTACAATTGGAAAGACTATACAAATGTCGGGTAAATTGCTAGAAACCACCAAGGTTGGACCAATTACATGAACAACATACCACGCATTTCTCACCTTGAAGTTATTTACAGGAATAGTAATTCAAGTATGGTTACGAGGGGAGGAAACATATTCTCCGTTCGGAGCAGAAAAATGCATCGTGTATGATGGACTTGGTTTCAAAATTCTCCCAGTCTGGTGATGCGGTTATCGATTTCTATTCAAGAACATTATATGTTGCTAGAGCTTGTTTTTTACTGCCAGCACACCGCCGTTTCATTGGTTGTGAAAAGGATGCATCTTTCGTGACTCAGTCAAGACCGTGTTTGGTGGAGGTTTATGCACGTCAGCTACTTAATCCGGAATCTGATTTGAGCTTATGCTACAGTTACAACAGCAGAAGAGAGTTTTGTAACGGCAATAGATGCATTAAAGGCAAGGACGAGTGTTGATATGTGGAAGAAACCAATTGGCCTTTTTCCTGTTCAAACCTTTCCATACTACATTCCGCACTACTTTGGAACAATCTACAACTAGTATAAAATTTTCAAGAAGTGCAAGAATGTACTAATATCCCATTGGGATGGAAAGTACGTTTCGATGTTTCATAGCTTGGATTCGAGGTGGTTGCTTGGTTGAGAGGCTGGTTCTCTGTGTGTTTTGGTACGAAAATCAAGAATTAGACACCGCAAAGCTGATCTAGGTGTTTGTAGTGAGAGGAGTTTCGGAACTAATGAACCCATCGGTTTCTACTACGGAGCTTCGGTGTACACAGACTTGGATAAACAAGGTCAGCTCGCAAGAACATATGGTGAGGGCCTCATGGAGGTAACGGGGAAAGACTTTAGAAAATGGGCTGCAGAGATTGACGTAAAACGGACAGACGAGAAAGACGACCATAATTACGTTTGGGTTGTACCACCATACTTCTGTGCAGTGAGGTAAGTTAACGAAAGTCGTTATTTACCGGGTGATTTGGACATGCAAAAGGCTAAAAATGGGGACATAAAACGAAGAGCACCAAATGTGTCATGGAAGGTGTTTTCAAAACCCAAAGCAGCAAAATCCTATTCCAACTATAGTATGATGGGCGTTGTGCCCTCAAGGAACATAGCTGTTGGTAACAAACTCCACTTGGACTATGGTCGTGACTATTTTCCACAATACTCAAAACACATATTGTACCAGCCAAGGTAGATTAGATTTACTTCAAATGTTTATTTCAGTAACAATACATTCTCCCGCATCTTTCCAATAAATTTTTCTATAAATTCAGATTTTCCATTTTTTCTATTTCACCTTAGTGAGATTTTTTAATCATTTTACTTCGTTGCTATTCATGCAATGTCTTACTAAAAACTACTGTAGTAGTTTTGAATTTAGTTTATTACACATTTTTTTGAAATTTTACGTTTTACAGTGTGTCACATAAATACTATTTCGTTTATTTTCAAAGCCCACATCCTTTCTTCGCAT
>JAULBU010075816.1:0-10071 GCA_032358235.1 Odonthalia washingtoniensis | reverse complement strand
GCCGCCCAAAATGGCTTTCACCATCTCACCACTGAAGAGGATTGGTCGTTCTTTCATATCCCATTGGCCGGCCGGATCCACACCGGACAAGGGGAATGCCCATGTCCGGCGTAGATGATTTATCGCGCCTTTGTTGCTTTCACCGGGGCCTTCGGCGCATAGGCTTCCATCGGCCTGATCGGCTCCGCGCCATCCTCATACTTACCAAGTTCAACCGCATCAATCAGCGATTGAGCGTACTGATGCACCAATGCGTTGGCGTCCGCATGCTTTCTCTGCTCCGATTTCAACTCCTCCATTGCGTCCTTGTAAGACTGAGGCTCCTCAAATAGCCCCTCAAGAGAGAAATCCAAGCCACGGTAGGAGTCGGATTGTTCGATGATTCGTTTCTGAAACAAGGCGATGATTTCACCCGATGGTTTCATTTTGGCTTTGCCGGACGCGATGGCGCGACGGACATGTTTTCCAAGGCTTGGCTTCTCGCATTCGCATTCAAACTTTTTGCCCTTGGCAATGTCTTTAATCCGGCTGGCGATATAGTCTCTTTGTTGCTTATTCATATTATTTATCAATTGGTTTTCTTCACCCGTCAGCCACCCTCACTGATCAAACGCGACACAGTCCCCTCCAGCAAACACATCCACCTTCGCCGGACCATTCGTCCAGCACCACTTCAACACCAGTGGATGCCAACCCTGGTTGCTCACCCGCTGCCGGATCTCAGCCCGGTTCGTCCCCGGATACGGCTGGCTCGCCTGCAAGATCGCAATCCGCTCCGTCGCCCCATGAATCGCCCGGAAGTGATAAACCACACAGTTGGTCACCCCCAGCGGAGACGGCACATTCCTCTGCGATATCCTGTTCGCCGCACCAATCGCCACCGAGTTCGTTCCGCTATACGACAACGCCCCAGCCGTAACCAACGAGGCGTACTTCCCGAAAATCCAGTTCGTTGTACCCGCCTCAAAAGACGGGTTCTTCAACTGGATGTAGTTTACCTGGGCCTTCGCCGAAGCCAGCAACATCGCCAGCCCGAGCACCAGTGTTACCATACTCATACCAATACGTGATGTTTTCATTTCTTCGTTTTCTTACGTTTACCGATCACCGACCAAATCGTGGCCAACGCCACGAAAGCCATTGCTCCCACCGTCCCCGCCTCCGGCACCGGCACCAAAGGCCCGGGATCAATCACCTCAATGAAGGCGCAGAACGAATCCCCAATCCGGATCCCAGAACCACCCTCCACCGGATCCAGGCTGATCCGCGTCCGCGTATTGTTCGCGAGGAAGCTAAACGGGTGCCTCTCCAATTCATTCCACTGCGAGTCATACTGCCGCACCGTAAAGTAATACGTCGGCATTCCCTCCACCTTCGGGTGCCATGTGTCCATGATGAACGGCACCCCGCGGGTCAGTATTTCCGCCAACTCAACCGTCTCACCTGAACCAATCTCATAAGTTGCCATAGGTTTTATTCCGTTTTTTCCCGCAGAGGCGCAGAGACGCTGAGATCATCCAGCCAGAATTTTTCGCACCTCATCCAGCGATGTGCAGATATGGTCTGCCATCTTGGCCATTAGCTCCGGTTCCTCCCCGTCTCGCGTCAAAATCATCGTCTGCTTTCCTGCGCCAGCCATCCACCCAAGCTCCAAATGCGCCGAACGGCCACACGGCAAAACCAGCACACACACATCCGCCCACTTCATCGCGTTGAAATCAGAGGCAAAACCATGCTTCGCTTTTGGGTGATCTAAGGCCGCGACATACTGACTCGCCGACCACTCCTTCCATTTCGGATCTATCTCCGACCAAGAGAAACCGGAATAACCCTTCCTTGGATTTTTGAAGTCGTAGACCACATGCCCGTCCAGACGAAGCGTAATGACCACCTCTGGTTGAATCGCGTTTCTCCACGAGGAAGCGACATAGATTTTACGCCACCGGACGGGTATCAACACCCCAGTTGTGTTTGGTTCGATTGCCATAGGTTTATCCTGTTTGTTTTTCCCGCAGAGGCGCAGAGACGCTGAGGGGATCCAGCGGGGATTCTTCCCTCGGCCCGGAACAGCATTCTTCACAGTCAGCCACGTGATCCGACTCGCCATAGTTCGGATCCATCACCGGACCCGCCTCGATCCCGTTCACCTCCCGATACTCCAACACCTCCAATGCCAGCTTGCAGTACAGCACCAGACCGCGACGCAGAAACACCACCTTCCGCCTGCGCTCATAGTCCAGGAACGGACGCAACTCCGATCGATTGCCGCTCCAGAGATCATTCAGCTTATACAGATAGCCCTCCAGAGACCCCGAATCATTGATCGTGCTCAGGTCACCCAGACGCACCGTCCGCGCATCCTGCCGGAAAGCCACCAGGCACGGCTCCAACCCGCCCGACATCTCCGTCCAGCAGCCCAGATTCTCCAGCGCATTATCCAACGCCTGCTGCTCCCACGCCTCCCGCGCTACCCGGAGATAGGCGTCCGCCACAAACCGCGAGGCACACCCACCGGCGTACTTGGGAAAAGGCGTCATACCCCACCCCCAGCCAACAATACCGCCAGCTGCCCACCCCAACCCGGCCCCGAGCCACCAGCCGCGCCAGCCCCACCCCGCTTCCCAGCCACTCGCGAACCCGCCGATCCACCAGCCAATTCACCCACCTTTTTCAGCCCCTTCTGGATCGCCAGCGCCTTCTCCATCGACACCCCGTACTTGTCCGACACCTCCAGGGCCGTTGATCCTTTTGCCAGCGCAGCCTTTACCACCTGGTTCACATACCCACGCCAGGCACCCGACTCCTCCGATACACCCGCCATCCACTGCCGCCACTCACCCTCCACAAAATCCTCATCCACCTCCAACGCCCGCGCCGTTGCCCGAATCCCCATCCCGCTTCCAATACACCGCCGGATCCGCACCGCCATCCACTGCCGCCGATTAAAACCGCCCACCCCGACGCCATGGCCAAAGTCACCACCTTCAATCGCCGCCAGCGATTTCCGGATCAACTCCAGGTTCACCCTCAGCCGATCCAGATCCGCACCCCACTCACCCACTTCATTTCCTATACCCATAAAAAAGTTCCTTGATTGAATTTTCCGATCCCGCAATTCCGACATTCCCACCGTGATTTCCTAAAACAAAACACACTCACTCCCGTTCGTCAATATCAAAATGATATGGATTTGGTATCTCACATCTCACAAAAAAAGAGCCGCCAAAAAACGACCGTTTTTTATCCGGACGACCCGCTCCAAACCCCATCAGCTCACCGCACCCGAGCCACCCAGCCCCACCTTCCGAATCTGATTCGCCACCCGGTGCACCCTTTGATTCGCCGCATCCCCTGCGTGCCCCTTCACGTGCTCCATCGTCACCCGGTGCACCCCCATCCAATGCCACAACTCCGCCTTCAGAAACCCGCCCCGCTCCCGCGCCAATCCGCCTCGCGCCACCCACTCCCCGCTCCATCCCCGTGCGCGCTCCCAGATCGACACCACACTCAATGCGTCCACCCGCATCAATACCCGCCGCCGCCCAGGCACACTCGCCAATGCCCGCACCACCCCAAACAACTCCGCCATGTCACTCGCCCGACAATTCAACATCCGCCCACCCACCAACTTCACCCCGGACCCATCACAAATCTCCGCCGCCCAACCACCCGCACCCGACCCATCCACACTCGCATCACAAGTCACCACCACCTCACCGCCTGCCCGATCCCCAGCCCCAGATCCAGCTCCAGCCCCACCTATGGGCCCACCTATATGCTCAACCACCGGCCCAGCAACAGCCACCCCACTCCTCCTCGGACTTGGACTCGGCCCCGGCCGGTACCGCCATCCACCCCTATGCGGCCGATACCTCACCCCAGCCCTTCCCCCATTCCCCGCCTTCATCCTTCACCCTTCACCCTTCACCCTTCACCATTCACACTTCCCCTCACACCCACACCGATGCCCCGCCGCCGCCCACCACCCCGGCGCCGCCACCCAGCAACACCTCGATCACCTTCGTCTCACCCGCACCCACCGCCCGGCGCGCCACCGCTACGCTTTTCCCGGTCCCCGCCTGCTTCACCAGGTACGTCTGCCCCGCCGCCTGCATCAATCCATCGCCCACCGCCACCGCGCCCCGCACCCGCGCATGTGCCACCCCCGCCGCCACTACTGCCACCTGCACCGGGTCATCCGTCACCCACAACCGCTCATGATGCCGCACCGTCACCCCCGCCAACACCGATTCCCCGGACGTCACCCCCGCACCCAGGCGACCCACCGTAGCCATCGGCGCCCGCCATACTGGCGTCCCCGCATCCACCAACCCCGCCGGACCACGCACCATCGCCGTCACCGCCCCATCCGCACCCCCGAAATTCGACCGAAACGCCGCCGCCAACGACTTCACCCAGTCCGGATCCCTCTGCATCCCCCGCAACAACGCCCGATTCGCCCGCAACTCCGCCCGCAACTCCTCCTGCCCTGGAAACACCCGCGCCAACTGCAACGCCCGATCCGCATCCCGCTCCGGCACAAACGCACCCGACCTCCGGTCCGACACCATGTCCACCGTCTCCTTCACCCCCGACGGCGACACCTCCACCACCACCCGGTTCACCACCCCGTTCAATCGCGTCCCGATCGAATCCTCAGACAACAACCGCGTCTGACTCCCATACGCCCGCACCATCTGCAACTGCAACACCCCCGCCGCCAACTCCTCCGCCCGCCCATCCGCCGTCGTCCCATCCGCATACGCAATCTCCACCCCCCCCCCGCCCGACGCCTCCACCACAAACTCCCGGTGCAACCCAGCCGCCGTCACCGGCGCCATCTGCAACGGCGACCCACTTCCCGACTCCCTCACATACCGCTCCCCCGCCAACACCAGACTCGCCCGCACCTCCACCCCACTCACCACCGCCGGCGCATTCAAAAACCCATACCCATCCAGATGCGCATAAATCTGCCCCCCGTTGATCGCCGGATGATCCAACATCACCTTCTCATTCCCGGGCACACCCGTCCGGTCAATCTGGAACCCCACCGGCGTCCACTCCAACTGCGTCGCCGCCCACCTCCCAGGATGAAACCGATCCGGGTTCAACACCCGAAACGCCTCCGCCCCCACCGAAAAACCACGCGCAATCACATACCCACGCCCATCCGACCCAGCCCCGATCGCCGTCATCACCCCCGACGCATCATGATCCACCGCCGTCAACTGCGCATCCATCACCTCCCACGACGCCCTCGCCCGCCCACGCACCACCGCCGGCAACCGATACGCCCGATACAACACATTCCTCAAATACCCCACCACCGGCAGATCCATCCGCGACACCTGACCCAACAACGCCCCATCATAGAAATTCTGCCACACCGCCGTCCCCGACCCACCATCCGGCCACCGATACACCCGCGCCGGATTCCCCTGCAAATACCTCACAAACTGACCCACCGTGATCGTCCCAGCCGCCACCACTGCACCCTGCCACCCAATCAAATTCTCCACATCCGCAGGATTATCCAACACCGCCTGCGCATACGTCCGACCAGCCGCATACTCCACATTCCAGTACACCCACATCCGCCACCGCATCTCATCCCAAAACACCTCCCACCCACCCGCCCAATCCGCCACCAACCCCAGATTCAACACCTGATACAAATTCCGATCCCCCACCACCGCCACCCGGTCCGCCACCTCCGACAACGCCTGCCCATACCTCACCCCATTCGCCCCCGGAGCCACCGACAACCCACCCGAGATCCGCTCCGGCGCCGACAACCACGGCACCTGCGGCTCACCCACCGTCACCACCCCCAGCCGACCCCACCTCAACCGATACGCCGGCACCCCAGGCCCGCTGTCCAACGTAAACACCAACCCACGCGCCTCCGTCACCTGCGTCAACGCCGCCGCCAACGTCACCCCACCCTGCCAGTCCATCGGCCCAGGCGTCACATTCAACCCCGCATGATACACCGGCCCCGCCAGCCTCCACGCCGAAGTCACCCCCGGCCCCAACAACACATCCTCAATGATCTCCCGCGCCGTCATCGGCACAAAACTCTCCGTCCACACCCCCGACGCCGCATTCCCCGACAACAAATGCCGATACTGCCGACGCCGGATCACCGTCCCACTCCCCACATCCGGCACCATCCGATCATCCCGGATATTATACGCCCCCATCACCACATCCGCCCCCAACCACCGCCTCAAATCCTCCACCTCCACCGACATCACCCGCCCACCCTCCGAATCCACCCCCGAATACCGCGTCACCAACCCATGCACCCGGTGAATCACCCCACCCCCACTGCCCCGGATCTCCAACAACGCATACGCCCCCGGAATAAACGGATTCGGCGCATCATGCACCGACCCACCCACCGACAAACTGTCCGCCACCAACTCCAACGCACACGTCCCCGCCTTCGACCCCCACGACAACGCCAACGTCATCGACCGCACCTCAAACTCATCCACCCCAGCCGTGCTCGTCCCCTTCCCAGCCTCCGTCGCCGGCCTCAACCACGCACTCACCACACTCATTCAACCCCCCACCCGTTCATATTTGCCCTCATGCCTTGATCCTCCACCCACCCAATGTTCCACGTGGAACATTACTTAGTCTTTTATCTCTCTTCTGACGATTCATTTCCACCCAGCTACCGCCACCCCATCACTGCTCCGCCTCATCCGCCACCGCCTCCAACAAATCCACCAGCCCGTACAACGCACCCCGCCTCGGATCCGACCCCCCAGACCCAGGCTCCTTCCACGCCTGATACTCCTCATCCGATACCTGCGTGTACCCATACACCGCCAACAAATCCAACGCGATGATCCACGGCCGCGCCGGCTCACCCGCAAACCGCTGCTTATAATCCGGCGTCGGCGGCCTCACATGCCACGGCTGCGTCGTCATGTGCTCCTGCAAATCCTGCTTCCTCAACAACGCCTTCTCCCCCGACTGCCGCGCATACCGCTGCAACTCCGAATACACATCCGGATTCACCATCAAATGATACACCTTCCACGTCTGCCCACTGTACTTCAACGCCTGCGCCGACTCCTCACCCACCCCCGGCTGCGCCGACTCCACCCCCACCACCTTCGCATGGAAATACCGCCGCAACTCACCCCGCGTACTCCCCAAAAACCCACTCGTTAACGCCGACACCAACAAATCCAGCCAGTGCGACAAATCCCCATGACTCGCCGCCGACACCACCGACCCCCTCGCCTCCATCACCATGTGCAACATAAAGGCCGACTCCCGATCCCACGGATTCGACATCTCACCCCCACGCTTCAAACCCAGCACATCCTCCAATGCCCTCATCCCCGCCCACGCCAGCCCGTAAATAAACTGCGCCCGCCGCTCCGTCACCCGCGACCCCTCCCACTCCATCCAATCCTCCAGCCGCTTCATCAACGCCGCCACATACTTCGCCCGGTTCCCCAACACCCACCGGCCCACCTTCCAAAACTCATCCTTGTGCGCATCCAGCCAGTCAAAATTCTCCTGCTGCGCCGCCCGACACTCCTCCTCACTCAACCCCCCACCCACCCGCGGCAACCGCGAACTCTTATCCACCATCACATGCATGAACCGCGTCCGCACCGCCTGGTCACTCGATGTACTGTTCCCCGTCACGATCGCCGACGTCTGCGGCTTCCGCGGCCCATTCTCCAACACCTTCGCCAGCGACTCCCGCCCAAACAAACCCTTCAATACCGACTCCAACTCCTTCCGCGTCGTATTCTGAAACTCCTCAATCCACAACGGAATGTTCCGCAACTGCTGACACAACACCTGCACCCCCGCATTTGAACTCCCCTCCAACGTCGTCCCCTGGTCCTGCCGCATCCCGAAAATCCGCACCATCCACATCGCCACCGTTGTCTTCCCCTGCCCGGGCAACCCATGCAAAAACACCCCCGGAAAACCACGGTACTTCTCAAACACCTCATCCCCCGCAAAATACGCCAGCGTCGATCCCAACACCAAATGCCCGTTAAACCCACCCATCGTCATATACAACCGCTCCCTCAACCCCTGCACCAACTCCATCACCTCACCCTTCTTCACCTCCACCTCCGGATGAAACCGCGGCGCATACGACTCCTTCGACATCATGAACGGCTTCCCCTCCACATCCTTCCGCCCCAACTTCCACTTCCCCGACCCCAACCGGTAATACCCATGCTCCCGCATCGAATTCGGCAACACCACCGGCGACGCCACCCCCGTCTCATGATTCATCTCCGGCACCTCCGAAATCATACAGTCCGCCGCCACAAATGCCCGCGCCTCAGGACTCCACCCATACGCATTCAACTCCTTCACCGACACCCGGTTCCACACATGGTTCCAGTCCGCCACCAGCCGATCCACCTCCTCCTGCCCGATCTCCATCGACACATTCGCATACGTCAACAAATACTCCCGCAACCGCGTCGCCGTCGCCAGCGCCGTCCCCGGCAACTCCACCACCCACTGCCGCGTCCGCGCCTTCACCTCCAACACCTTCTGCAACACCTCCCCCTGCTTCTTCAACGAATACAACGGCTTCAAAATGCAATCCGTAAACGCCACCGGACGACCCTTCAACACCATCGCACACGCCCACGCCCCATCCGCATCCCCCGCCAACACACACTGCTCACTCCGCCACGCCCAATTCTCATGCCAGTTCCCATCCGGATTCTTATCCGCCAACGCCGCATTCGAACGCGGCGGCACCAACTGATAATGACACGACCCCAGCCCCATATACTCCGTCCCCAACCACGTCAGAAAACCCGCCGACGGCTCACCCATCACCGCCGTCGGCTTCTCCCGCACATCCCGCGCAATCCGGTGCAGCCGCATCCCGATCGCCCGCTCCTTCCTCCCATCCACCGCCGGCATCAACCGCTCATACCCCAACTCCTCAAACTTCATCAACGCCGCGTACGGCACCAACAACCGCCAATCCCGCCCCACCCTCTCCAACACCACCTCACCCGGCAACGACCCCTCATCCCGCGCCAGGCCACCACCACCAGAAGACGCAGCCGCAGCCGGACGCGCCCCACGCCCATCACCACCCTTCCCCGACTTCCCCTTCCGCGACACCGCACCATCCATCGCCCCCACCGGACGCTCCGCCGACTGGAAACTCACAAACCGCTCAAACCACCGCGACATCTCCAGCCGCGCACCCGCCTGGTGCCGCGCCAACCACTCCTCATGCACCGCCAACTCCCAATCACCCACCACCACCGCCGGAACCCCGCCCACCTCCACCTCCGCCCCCGGAACCTGATCCTCATCATTTACACCCATAAAATTCCTTTCGTTGAAAATTCGTAACCGAGATTTTTATGCCCGTTCTGCTCATTGCCAGGCACCATCCACCCCATCCTCCGGACCCACCCATCCACCCGGGCCGACACCTCCATCCACCCCCTCGCCGACTTCACCACCAGCCGCTGCCGCTGCCGCGCTCGCCCGCCATGCCTCCTCGTGAAATTCCTCACTCGCCGCCGCACCCTTCAACGCCCGCCGATCCCCCGCCCCATGGATCATCTGCGCCAACACCCCGTCAAAATCCGCCTTCCCCGCGGCATCACGCCACCGCGCATCGATCTGGCAAAACCGCCCGTCAAAACCCTGCACCGTCAAATCACTCGCCAGGTACAACGCATTCACCAACGCATTGTGCCGCGCCTCCGGTGCCTTGTGCGACTTATCCTCATTATCAAAACACACCACCACCGTCCGCACCCGGTTCCCCCGCAGCCACCCATCCAACTGAAACCTCACATCCCACGCCGTCGAACTTTGCTTCACCCAGGCAATCCCCGGGAACGCCGCCACCAACAAACTCCGGCACCCCTGCGGCGCCATCCAACACGCACCCGACTGCCCCTGCGCAAAATCCTTGTGCGCCCGCAACCTCATCAGCCGATCCACCGGCGGCGACACCGGCGCCTTAAAAAAACTCCGCCAATCCGCATACGTCTGCCACAAAGCCATCCCCTTCAACTCCCCCTCCGTCACCAC
>JAULBU010075805.1:0-10071 GCA_032358235.1 Odonthalia washingtoniensis | reverse complement strand
CACCCTATGCTCCACCTCCAATTTGTCATTTACGATGTGGAGATTTATTGTCAGATCGTGGTGCGCCTGAATTATGCACTGTGATGAAAAGTTACTCTGTTAAGTTTGACACAAGTGTGCCTTGGGACATAGAAGGGTACATTCCTTACAAACTAGACGTGGATATGCAATTTGAAGTTGTTTATAACCAAGCTGATTTACCTGGGGCTGAACAAATTATGATTGATGGAGTAGGAAATCCCAATTAAAGGAAGTATATGGCAAACTACATTGAAACAACAAGAATTGACCCTAAAAGATTTGTTACAGTCACAAGTCGATATGCTGATTTGCCTGTAGTTTACTACACAGAAAACAAACTTCTAACTTTCACAATTTACAAGAAAACTCAAACTAAACTTAGCCGAAAAGATAAGTATTATGTTGTTACGGCTGGTACGGAATATCGGCCTGATTTAGTTTCACAAACAGCTTATGGAACGGTTGATTTTTGGTGGAAGATTATGGAAGCCAATGAAATCAAAGACATATTTGATTTCAAGGCTGGAATTAACATCAGAATTCCTGACGCCGTATTTGGTGGATAATTATGGCATGTACAGTAGACTGTATAGACACATATGGTTGCGGGACTCCCATTGAAGCGGCGTCTGGAGCAGTTTTTTCTCCATTTGTTGAATTGAATTTAGGTGGAAAAATAATCACAGTAGGAAATGCTTCATCGCCACCAGATAATCATGCAACTATTAGTTCTTTTGAATATGGAATGATGCCTGGATCAACAGGCTATGGTGCCAAATTTGAAATCATTGACCAGGGCGGCGTAATGTCTCGCAGAATTATCAGAGCCATTAACAAAACAGCGACTCTTGCTTCCTCAGAAACTATGAGATCATCTTTTGATTTTGGATGGATCATCAAAGAGTGCGATGGAACTGTTTATCGTCAAACGGCAAAAACACTAACTGGAAAAACATTGCACGGAATGATTACAAAGGTAGAACAAACTTATGAAGGCGGAAAAAGCAAACTTAAATTCAGCATTGAAGCTCCGGCATCAGGAACAATTCCAGACCTTAGACACGACGATACTGAAGGCGACGAAGCACAAAAAATTACTCTTAAAGACGCATTGAGAGAGCTTTTTACAGAAAA
Organism: Odonthalia washingtoniensis; assembly: GCA_032358235.1. Classification (NCBI taxonomy): domain Eukaryota; phylum Rhodophyta; class Florideophyceae; order Ceramiales; family Rhodomelaceae; genus Odonthalia; species Odonthalia washingtoniensis. The sequence goes on along the minus strand of JAULBU010075805.1, from coordinate 8,916 downwards.
TCATCCTAAGTTTAGCAATGTTGAGTTTCGCAGCAAAGATGGTGGAGAACTCAAATTCAAAGAATCTGATGGTGGGAATGATGGACCCAAAGGGGCGTGGCCTATCAATCAGCAAAATTCTTTAGCTGCGGCTCGCACATGGTTGAGTGCTGTGTCTACAGAAAATGAGCGTGGCATTTTAATTTGCTATGATCCAGATAAAAATTCAATTGTTTTTCAAGAAGACAAAACAGAAAAAGAATGCTGTGACCAAACAATAGGAACTTACATCGTGAATGGTGGCAACTGTTCACCAGTGTTGGAATTCAATCCCACTTTAACATGGCAACCCCTTGGAACAATTCCTGGTGGCGGTGCCACAACAGGAGGCAATGCCAGTGGCGCAAATGATGCCTATGTAGAACCAACTGTTGATGTACAGAATGCTGGAACCCAAAGTAGTCCTACGGTTCAGCAACATGAATGGATGTGGAGACACCCAGATTCTTTGTCAACTGGTGCATCTGAAGGTAATGCTGCCCAATTAGAAGCAAACCGAAATGTAGAAGTATTGCCTGGATTTAGCGCACAATTGAAAATTCATGGAAATCCAGCTTACTCTGATCCTATTGAATTGATTAAAAGAACAGTAGCCATAATTGTAATCAATCCTTTCCACATTAACGATCAGTGTGTTTGGATCACAAGTCCTAATTGCCATCCAATTATGAGCAACAAAAAATGGAGCATACAAGGTGTCAACCACCAAATTACTGGCGGTAGTTATGTAACAACACTACAACTATTCTTAGTGCAGCCCAACAAAGACATTGATGCAAATGATGTTTTGGGTGGCGGCAACTGTGGAACAGAAAGTTTCGGTGATGGTGATCTCGGTGCTTCAGAAGCTACTGATGCCAACGAATAAGGAAAGTTAAATGTCATTAGCAAAACAAGATTATGTAGAATTACTCGAACGTCGCATTGCTTCTCTTGAGAACCAAATCGGCGGCGTAGCCTATAACATGAAGTCGGTTGCAAGACAAGAGCTTGTTGCCAATGCCAACGTCGTAGAACAGGCCGAAACGCAATTCGGCATGTATACAGCCTTGTGTATAGAAACGATTGACATTTGGAAACAGAACCGAGTTCGTTTCTTTTCTCCTTTGTTTCACGATCAAAAAATGACGGTTAAAAAACTACCGTGGGCAAGTCCAGTTTCTAACTTGGGTGGTTTTGATGACTGTGGCGCAACGTGGGTTCCTCCTGCTGGGTCGACTGTTTGCATCATGTTCGAGAATGGCAAACGTGCATCCCCATACTACATCGGAACTACATGGCACAGAAACCGTGGTCCCGATGGACAGCACAATTGGGGCTACAACATTGAAGAATACTACAAGATTTGGGAAGGCAAGCGAAACGGATATTTGGTTGGTCCTAACGATGGGTCTCAAGTGTTTCCGCCGTGGAACACAGAAAATTACAATGGTTTCGATTTATCATCTCTTGTTGACTTTGCCGACAACCCTGAAGCACAAAAACTAATTACCTATCCAAACATTTTTGGATTTAAGACGCCAGAGAAGCATTCCATCAAAATGGTTGATGGCGATCCAAAGTGTAATAGGAAATGGAAAAGATTTGAAATCATGTCCAGTTGTGGAAACTGGATTATGCTCAAAGATGACCATTTGCATTATGCTGGACAATGGTCACATCCACAGTGTGGAGTACCAGATGGAGAAACAAGTTGCGTAGAAGATGCAGATAATAGCTCACAAGAAGACAGGCTAAGTGGTGGATTTGGGATTCAAGGATTGACCACTGAAATTGAAGGCGAAATCACAGTAAGAACTGTGAGAGACGCCGAAGAAGAAGCTAATACAACAGATATAACGCCGAAGTCAGGAAAAAAGAAAGAAGAAGTTCCTTGTGAGGGTAAAAAGAGCAACAGTAAGATTATTGGTGGACACCCTTCTACTGGTGCGCCAAATACAAAATACCTAAACTCTCAAGTTGGTGCAAATCCATTCTTCAAACATCGTCAAGAGTGTCGTCCATACAAGGGACCGCCAACTCCACAAAACAACACTTGTGATTTGCCTCAGACTGGCATTCAAATTATGTCAATTAGTGGACACACTTTCGTTATGGATGATTCTGTTGAGGAGCCATCAGGAGAGCCAACTTGGGACAGAGAATTTGATTTCGGTTGCAATGACCATTATGTAGGCAGAATGTATTTGAAGTCTGCTACTGGGCATCTTATTGAGATGAGTGACGTGGAAAGCCCTCCAGGTGACGATGGGGCTAAATTGCGTGGCAAAGACAACTATATCAAGATTTTGACTGCTACTGGCAACAAAATCGAATTAAACGATCACACAGAGTCCCAGAAAGATTGCCCTGGCTGTCCACCAAACATTGCCGGTTCTGAACGTGGAATTCACCTAAGAAGTACAAGTAATCATACCATTGATATGGTAGATGAAACGAATGAACAATGCGCTCCATGTCGTATGGAAGGCGGTGTGCCGATTCCAAAGGCCAAGAAAGCCTTCGTTAGAATTCGCACAGGATATGGTCTTGAAATGTCTTATAATGATGACCATAACCAGGAAAACACAGAGCAGCAATACATTCAAATATTCTGCCCTCAGAAAGACAATAAAGAACGTGGTCCACATATTCATAGGTATCAAGAAGCACCATCTGGTCCTGGTCTTGTGTTCTTGAGGGTAGGTGGAAATTATATTGTGTCAACCTATGACAACCACATTACTATTGTGGGTGATGAAGAAAAGAATCCGTCAGATTTGATGGAAATAGTAACTAGAACCAACCTTGTATATACCAAAGATGTATACATCAACGTCACCGACAAACTCCATCTGTTTTATGCCAAGGAAGTCATATTGCTGCTCGCTGGTCAAGATTGCGCTGAAAAGTGTGGTGATGGAGAAGACCCGTGCTTCGGAGCAGTTGTTGTTTACGACTTCTGCACTGGGTGTGTTAAAATTAGCGACCGTGTGTTTGCCAGTACATCTAAAAAGTCACAACAATTGTCAATTTTCCAACTGGCCCCATTCATGAAATGCTCTAATGGAGAATAAATGAGACTATTCCTCGGTGTTCCTTATCCGATTCAAAAGAATGCAAGGGGTTTCCTTTATTCTCAAGATGGGATCAATCAAATTAAATCCGATATGTTGGTTCTTTTATTGACCAATCCAGGCGAACGGGTGATGAACCCGACTTTCGGTACTCCGCTACGCAAGTTGATTTTCGAGCCTAATGATGTCGCACTAAGACTTCAAGCAAAAAACATGATAATCAACTCAATTAAGAAGTGGGAACCACGTATTGCCGTTAAAAACATTGAGGTTAGCTCAAAGGTTGACAAAAATTCCTTGAATGAGGCTGACGATAAACAGGAACTTGAGCATATTTTGTTCATCCGAATTATCTTCGTGGACCCACAAAACATTAAAGAAGTGCAAGAATTACTGCTTGAAGTACCACTAGGGGGAACATAATGGCAACCAATAGCTGCCCATTTGACATTACACCATACACTCAGTCGCAAATCATCACGACTCCGAACATCTTCAATTTGAACTATACAAATCAAGATTTTTGGTCAATGAAGACTAGGCTGATTGAATTTACAAGACAAAAGTTTGACAAGGAATTCTCAGACTTTGTAGAGTCATCTCTTGCCATAATGCTCATAGAAAATTGGGCGTTCTTGGCTGACACTTTGTCTTTTAAGATGGACCAAATTGCAAATGAAATATTCATTGACACTGTTACTGAGGCAGAAAACGCATTTCGTTTAGCAAAACTTGTTGGTTTTACACCTCAGCCACCTATTGCTGCTAGGACATTGTGGACTGCAACTCTGAATAATCCAGTGTTGACAGACGTGTATATTCCTGCTCCTTTCGATTTGAAAATTAGCACTGGCAACAAACAACTATCAATTGAATTGTTTCCTGCTGATGCTGATAATAACCCCATATTCGATCAGGACATTTTAATTCCTGCTGGCGGTGTGGTAAATGCCAGCATAGTAGGATTGGAAGGCATCACCCGTTTGCTAGAAACAAACGGGAATGGCACTGTGGCCCAGACAATTACATTGGAAGAATTCCCTGTAATCTATGACTCAGTTCGAGTTCAGGTTGATGGAGTATTATGGAGTCAAGTTGATTATTTTACTGATTCACAACCACGAAGAGAATATAGATTGGAGTTCAATTCCAATTATCAAGCGTTTGTGATCTTTGGAAATAATCGAGCTGGTTTGATTCCTTCTCAGGGCAGTAAAATTTCAATAACTTATCGCAAAGGCGGTGGTTCAATTGGGAACATTATTAGTGGAACAATTGAAAAACAAACAATTATCAATGTTCCTGGACTGTCTTTCAGTGTCCCTATTGGTTTGAGAAATTACACCAAGGGTGAATTTGGCTATGATGGAGACACGATTGAAGATATCAGAACCAAATTGCCAGCCTGGGTAAGAGTGCAAAATAGAGCAGTGACTGGACTAGACTACAAAACGCTGACCGATCAGTATGCCACTGCATATCAAGGTCAGATTGGAAAGTCTACAGCAGTGTTAAGAAACTATGGTTGCTCTGGAAACATTGTTGACCTGTATGTTTTAGCGTTGAATGGGAACGACAAACTACAAGAAGCCAGCAATGAATTAAAGGTAGAGCTAGGAAACTACATAGATTCCTTAAAAATGTTCACAGATCACGTATGTATTCGTGATGGTCAAGTGGTGGTTGTAGACACAGGAATTGATGTTGTTTTAGACAGATTCTATCGGAAATTCGAAGATGAATTGAGAATCAAAATCCAAAGAAGACTCGACGCTTTCTTTGCTTTGAAAAACTGGGAGTATGGTCAAACTCTAAGAGATTCAGACATGATTAAGTCTCTTTCTGATATAAAAGAGATTCAAAGATACGAAGTAAATTTCATTACAAATGATGCTGAAAATGGTGGAAGTAGAGTGACTACTAAGTTCTACGAAATTATTCGACCTGACACGACGGACATTACATTTACATACGAGTAAGGAGAAGGTTGTGGCGATACTGACAATAAATGACAACCCGTCTATTTCGGACACGATTGTATTCAATTTGCATACACCTGATGCTCAAGGATGTTTTACGGCCAATCCTTATAAGGTCAATCGTCTTGTCATCTATTATGTAGAACGTGATTTCACCAGCGGAAACCTAAATCAGTATCAAAACAAAACCTATGACTTAACAAAACTGAAGGCCGCTGAAATTGCCGAGGCCACAGCTTGTGTCACGCCAAATGATGCAAACATAGTAGAGGCCAAAAGACTTCGAGCCATTGCAGAAAGTAATGTAGCGGTTTCCCCATTCTTTTTTAACGAAGCGTCTCCAGTTCATATCGTAGGTAATGATCGCTTCCCGGCATGGCTCTCCACTGATCTGGACAACGCCTTTGTCGATTTGGTTGATGGTGTCTTTGGTCAATATACCTACACATGGCAACCACAAGGCATGCGTGAAGGTGACTATTTCATCTGTTGGACTTGGACGCCGTTAATTGCTGGCGATAGCTTGTCGGCTCATGTTAGGTTCACTCTAAAGGGTGACACACAAACCACAACTAGCATTCCATCACACTTTACCAATCCAGATAAATACGAAACGCTGCTTGATCGATACACTCCTGATATGTTCAAGATGGTTATATCAGAAAATGACCGCACACCTGACGTATTGGATAAGTTCAACAAGGCAGTTGCTTTGGGATTCAACACTTTAGAAGACCTGGGCAATCAAATTGTCGATCTTCAAGATGCAAATTCAATCCATGAAGCCTTGATACCATATTTGTCTAATATGTTTGATCTGCAACTGAAGACAGATGACCCTACACGTTGGAGAGGTCAAATCAAACGTGCCGTTCCGCTATACAAAATGAAAGGAACGAAGAAGGGACTGACTGAGGCATTGGAACATGCGGCTATCACCATGATGGGATTGACCCAGTTGTGGGAGGTCACTTCATCTTACACATGGCAAGAAGTAGTTAAATTCGATGGAACGAGCGACACCTTTGAGCTTGAAAAGGTTGCATTGTCTATCGATTATGACAACTTTGAATTGTGGTTGCGTCCTGCGGACAGTGAAACTTGGATTACGCTAAGTTCAGATTATGTTGAATTTTTGACCAGTGATGGCATCACCTATATGACCTGGGTAGGAAGTGGATTGTCCATTGAACCTATTGATCTGATAGAAGGTGACGAAATCAGGGTTTTGTATAAGTATGCCGAGATTCCCAATCCAACTGCTCAGGCAATAGAGAACTATATACGATCATTGCCTTTGATGGATCAAAGAGATGAAAGAAACCAAATTTATCCATTGAAGAATTGGAATGTTAGAGTAATTCCAGAAAACGATTCAATGTTTGATTTGGTGATTCCAAGTCGCCATCCATACCATGAATTCTTGGTATATGGAAAAGTGCGAACTGAGTTTCCATACAGTGAAAACATCTACAACATGGACGAATACAACGGCAGCACACGACCGTCCACTGATCCATGTACTGCATGTATTAGCAGCAACTATAACATTGATTTGGAAATTGAGAATTTGTCTGATGATAGAATTCTTGAAGCAAGAGAAGTGCTTACTGAATATTCACCTTTTCATGCTGTGTTGCACACATTCAACTTTATTGGTGGAATCAATGAGTTTGTTGAATCGCCCCTTGAAGAAGTAGAAGCTCTGGTTTCCATGCAGGGCAGTGAGTTTGTTATTGCCGGTGAAGGACAACAATATTTTAATCGAATTATGAGACTTGTAGAAACCAATGGAATTCTACGAGATGAACTGGCAGACAGAACAGTTGCCGTGGCAACAACCACAGGAACAGCATACAACGACGAAGTAGTTTTATTCTGTCCTGACTTGCAATTGGCTCGCATTGGAATGGCACTAGATGGCAGTGCCACGATGACCGTTTTTGCTCCGTCTATTCTTTCTGGCAGCTACACAGTAGACAACCCTAAAGGGAATGCGGCATCGGTGTCGGGGGTTGCCAGCCCAAACTTTATGGTGACAAGCAATCAGGCTTTTACTTTTGATATCGACAATTTAGTGTTGGATGGAACACTGTGCAACATCACCCAGGACAACATTTTTGTTATTTCAGATTCTACTCAAGATTTTGGATTGCTGGGGACTGAATCGACATTCGACGTAGATAATGGAACTGCATCTAGTGCATGGAAAGTTTTGATTCCTGCTTATAGTGGCACGCCATATGTGATTAAAGATGTGCAGCCAGATGGAAGTTTGGTTTTAACCAACGATGGCACATTGCCTAGCAACAATTCTTCCAATGTAACTTATAGTTTGATTCACAACTTGACAACAATTATCACGAGTACAGTTGGTGAATTTAATGTCACCAAGCGTGGTCGTGTAACTGCTTTGAGTAGTTCGGTTTTGCCAATTCGCAATGCAATCCGACTAGACAATACATTCCAAAAGATTAACTTGGAAGAATACCCAATTCTTGAATTTGTAGATGGAACAACTGACCAGTATTACATCGGCAAGTATTATGACAATATGGGAAACAACCGGGGCGACATCAACAACACCAACTTACGGGTCAATCAGAAGGTTGCAAAACAACAAGTTGGATACCTGCACTATCGTGGCTTAAAGCTCCAGATGGTGGGCAATTTGGAGTCTAGTCTGGGAATCCAGAACGGGGCTAACTCTCTTGTTGTTGTGGATGAAGGGATTGAAAACAATGAATTTAGAGAAAATTTCATTGTTGTTGTTGGATCAGATAGCTATTTCATAGATCAAATTGACGGCGATAACCCAACTGGATTCACGACATTTACATTGTCTGGCGATCCCCATTGGTGGAATATGTTGAATTTGGGAGGAACTTCTGTCAATGTTACTATTTACAAATACACAAAGAATGGTGCAACCGTGGATGGACAACAATTCGATTTACCTTCTCACACTTTCCGTACATTGGATCGGGCTGGACGCTCTGTGATTGATCGAGTGGATCAAGATGGGACAGTGACTGGATTAAGTCTGCCTGATGGAAACCAAATTAACGAATTCGTTCAACAAACTGAAGGAATAGCCTTTAGCATTGAATATTCCGATGGCACAACCGAACAAGGAGAGATATGATAGAGATTACTGACGGCTTGAAACCCTGCGGGTTCGTCCAAGCTATAATTGAATATGAGTCCGGCGAACAAAAAATCATTGAATTCCCAAATACTGTGTTGACGAAGGGACGAGAAGCTCTGGCTTCTTGTTTGTCTCGTGATATCGGTGATGGATTCAACTTTTACGTCAATAGAATGTTGTTCGGCGACGGAGGCACTGCTGATGGTTCCACTAAATTCGTGGCAACCAGTCGAAATGGTTTGTTTGGAATTACCCAAGCCAGCAAACCAGTTATAGCCTCAGTTGATCCTAACATTCCTTCTCAAGTGATTTTCACATCTGTGATTTCTTTCTCTGAAGCCAATGGTGCAGTTCTTAATGAAATGGCACTCCAAATGGCCACCGGAAACTTATACAGCATGGTGACATTCCCAGACTTAACCAAGACTGCACAAATGCAGATTACTTGGAATTGGCGATTAACTTTTGTATAAACACAGGAATAAAAATGAAGAATTTTTGGTTAGAAAAAGCAGAAAATAAGCTGGAAGACCTTAAACTGCAAGTGTTGGCACAAAACCCACAAATAATGGGTGTGGGCATTGCAGATATAGAACGAAGCATTGAGAAGATTCTTGATAATTATGTGGTATGGCATCTCGATTCATGTGGTCACACAATTTTAACAACTAAACCTACCAATAAACATTTTGTT
>JAULBU010075794.1:0-10072 GCA_032358235.1 Odonthalia washingtoniensis | reverse complement strand
AATATTTGAATCTGACAACCATCTTTCCCACACGAGCCTACCGTTAGTTTAGTTTAGGTACTTTTCGTATCAAGAAAATTTTTTTCTTTCCATTTCCCTCGCAGTATCCACTGTTATCGCTTCGTCAAACGCTATCTTACATTGTTCGGTAAATTTCTCAGCATATCGTATGACACTTTCATGGGGTCAATGAAAAAAATGTCCATTTTCGTTTTCGACGATGATATGTTTCGAGACCTGCTGAGTTTTATAACTTTCCACGGTGTCATGGTCTCCTTGTCATCCCGTATGAGAGAAGCGGCACGAATACTATCTCTTGCCCAATTTGTTTCGGAAGTTACGATTCCACCAAGAATTTGGAGTGCGGACTGGCGATGTCTACAGTCCTCAATAAGTAATGACTTGCCGAACTTCATTACAATTCTATCTATTTCCTAGCTGCGAAATTGCGAGATACCAGTATACTTGCCGTCAACATCTTCAGATTGGAAAGTCACTTAAATCATTCCGAAATCAAGTTGATGCCGCTCTTGCTCAAAGGATGTGACGAATGCACCACGATTCTCTAGGTTCACATCCCTCAGAGGGTTCTTGACGTTTCTGACTTGACTGACTCGAATACATAATTCGACAGTCAGATAATTACTAAGACAAAAGTCTGTAAGCGTAACTGACCTACCGCTATCAGTCTCCTCATTACCATCCCTGTTCGCGCATTAAATTGCGATAAATTTCATCGTTTGAGAATTCAAGCAATGAACACCATCTTCTAATTCCAAATAACGGATTATTTCTGGGTTGGTACCTCTTCCATTGTTTTCATAATACGGATATTCCCGTTTCTTATGCATCGACTTGATTTGAACATCGATTATTTCCACTCTGTCCAATATTTTATCCGGTGCGGCCGTTGCCCATTTCGCTATACTCCCTAACTTAGTTCCATTCGCAGCCCTCACTTTTGCTGTACCAACAAGGACTGCACTCATATCCTAAAAATCAATTCCATGGCACCCTCGAGATGACTTCATTACTTCAACGGAATCATCATCTAGACAGTACAGCTCAACAGAAACATCTGTAACTATACCCCTTGCCGCTGGATGGATACCTTCTTCCCCTCCAAGAATCATCTTGTGGAATAGTTCTTCACCTCTTTCCTGGAGGTACCGATGCATGAGACAATTTCGCTGTACAGATGCAGAAGATTACGACATATTTTAATATTGAAGTATTATGTTGTAGCTGAGAAATATTGGAGTCATTTGACGATGGCTGGTTGTGAAGAAAGGTATCATAAAGTTGTGCGCAATATATAGAACAGAATATATTGCGATTGGACAACGTTTTGTTTCGTATGACTTTGCTTCAGTTATATGACTTCGATGATCGGTTTGTCGTACTTTTTATGGTACACGGAACTGTTGTAATCATGAACGGAACTGTAGTATGACTTTCTTAACCTGACGGTGCTTCTGTAACTACACAATAATTGTACGGTGTACGAGTGTGTTGTACTCACCCCTGTTATATTGCAACATATGTTTGCGGCGAAAACATTACTCACAAATATTTTCGAAAAATTCCCTCCAAATGGAGGCCGAAAAATCGCGGGAAATTAAATATTAAATTTCCCGTAAAACTTTTCCTCCGTATAGAGGCCGAAATATTGCAGGAAATTAAATAATTGATTTTTTACAACAAAAAGTCAATAATTTAAAATTTCGGCATCCATATGGAGGGAAATGTTTACATTTTTTCTTCGTCTGTTCCAGTAGTAGAAACGGGCCCAATCCGACGCCGTGTGGAAAATTAAATATTTAATTTTTTACAATATATACCAGATCGCAACATTATATAACTTTCCCGGATATAACATTGCGGTACTACTACCGTTACATTACCTTCTTCCCTTCTTCACGTTCGTTCCTATTATTCCACCATCAACATCGAAGATTTCGCCTCTACTCGATTATTACGACATCCCACAAGCGTCATCATACAGTTGAGCAACAATTTCTCCAAAATCATCATATCTGAATAAACGTCTAGACACCTCAAGTCAAATTAAAAGCAACGCTGTATAACTTGATCATTTCAACAGCAACTCCACACTACACAAATTCTTCTCCACCAACATCAACAACAAGGATTTTACAATCAATTTCAACATTCTGCATCCCATTCCCAAACAGTTTTAAACTTCTTTTTCAACACGGAACTGAGCAACACCACAACAGGTCATCTTCAACCTCTACTAGAAAATGCTTTACCCCGAAAATTTCAATCCCTGAATCTGAATTCACTCTATTTCTGCTGTTTTCCTTTATTGGAAGTTTCTCCGGTTCATCTTTTAAAGAAAACTTCAGGAATGTCAACTTCAAGAATTACCTCAAATTTTTGAGGTTCCATTACGACCCGATTTCCAAGCGCATAACAACACGTCTCGAAATCAAGTCGAATGACAGGGGAAAGGATTTGAAAAATCAGTACTCGAGTCTTTAGGAGCTAATGGTGACAAAGTCCTAGCATAAATGGGTTCTCATGAAGTGCTTCAGATAGCCCGTTCGTCTCTCGCCATATACGCATATTATTGTATAGATTAACGCACACCGCAAATGTTCACTGACAACTTCACTGACAACTTTATTTCGACTGGATTATTAGTTGGTCCAACTTTCATTCACGTGACCATCCAGTCAACTTGGAAAATACCAAGACGGAACCGATTCAACATGTCTATCCCAACAACATTCGAATGTCTCCTCTTTTACCACACCATTTAATTTATCTCGGAGATAATGTCGAGCAAACATTCTAAGAGGCTTCATAGAAATATTCTCAGTATCAAACATTTCACTGGTACTAGAACAGGGTTCGTTTGGCAAACAATTTTCAAGGCGTCGGTAAGACTGTCAACATCAATCGACATTCCTCTAGTCAGTACAATGATGTCACCGTACATCTATTACAACTCAACAACATTCATATTCTAAGTTCTTCCTACAAGGAACGAGAGTTTTTCTCCAGATACTCAAGAAACGAAATTTAATGCAGATGATGAACCAGTCAATATCAAATAATTGGTGTCCAAACAAGCTTTGAATAGAACAAAAATAGTGGACACAGAATTTCATTACATCGCATCTTGATGTTCAACAACGTACACAAAATATTGTGCAACATTTCGTTGTGTGACCTCGATTCCAAGATGGAATCAACTCCAATGCTCAAACCTTTCTTTTGTGATTCGCACAGTTCAGAATTGCCGCAATGCTTTTCTGGTATACGCGGTCATGTCTCCGAGCCTCTCAACTTATCCGTTCCAGTTAGTAACACCGTAAAAGTTATCGTAGACGTTCATGAGAACATTTTTCCTTAAGAGGAAACGGAAACCGGTAATCGTAACTGTGAACTTTCACCGTCTTCCGAACAATTTAAAGAAAATATGAATAAATCTAACGTTGCTGGCAACAAATAAATGGAAATTCCACCAAACCAATCTTCGGATATACCGACAGAATTTAAGGAGGAATATGATGTCGAACCAGCAGCTTCAGATGAGTTGACTACAATGGGATTGAAAGCGATGGAAGTGTTGAAGATAATTATACAGAATTACTGTTTCTTCTATGACTCCGATTTTCAGTCCCTTACTGACACAATTAAAATGCTATGGGTCAGACTCTACAATATAATGTTCATTTCATTCTAGCAGACACTCCTTACAACATAGGATATATCACGGACTATTCAAATTCAGGTCACGATCGGTTCACGGTAGAAGACATGAAATAATTGGCAGATTTATCGGAAACTGTTTTGACACCGGGAAGTCATGCGCATATTTTTTTGTTCGGAAATGAAATTTTCTTCCTCGGTTCAACATATTAAGTCGAAGAAGGAATTATCCTCATTAGAAAACTCCGAACATGATGAAATCGGAAAAGGATACAAGACTGAAATAAGTGTTTTCAGTGTGGAGGAAAACAGCTCCATTTCACGAAGACAAGGGATTACTATGCATCAGATCGAAGAACACCCCGTCTCACGTGTCTCTCCGTGGTTTAACATGCAGTTCACTTCTGGAAGAATAGTATGGCATGAGATCACGATTGGAAAACGATAAACTACAGTCGTTTTGAGTCCATTACTTCTGTTCATCTCGGAACATTTAATGAAATGAATAACATCCCAAGGGTCCCTATCAACGAAAATGTATTCCTTGCATCTCAGACTAAATCTTCCGGTCGAAGACAAATTCTCCGACCATAGAAAAATTTAAGACAATGGATGATGCATATTATCCTGAAATTCACTCATCCAGTTCATGTAGTTGTAGTTCCATGTGCCGGTACATTTTCTGTCGCAATGTCAGGTATGCTTCTTCCAAATATAAAAATCTGTCTGTGGTGTTATGAATGATAACTGTTTGGAATGCAGCTGGACACAACTAGTCGAGGTTTTCGCTCGTCAGTAACTAAACGATGAATCCGACATTGCGTGCACGGTGTGAAACCTCCTTTCATCACAAAAATATTTCAGAGAGCTGGACGCCATTGCCGTGAAAAACAGAAGGGATGTATGGGATATTCCTCCTGGACTTTCCACAGTTCAAACTTTCCCTAAGCAAATTCGGCACTTCTTTTCACAAGCCATTGTTGTTTTTTCTTTGTATAACAACTGTGTCTCCATACCGTGTGAGAGGTGAAAAATGTCATGGAATCGAGCCCTTGATGGAATACCTACAAATATGTTTCTTTCCATGGAAGCGCAGGGGCACTGGGTTTTACCCTGATACCATTCACAATCAAACATGCTGGTCTGGGGGGGTTTTGCATAAAACACAATTGATGAAGATTTCCTCATTTTTCATTACTATGGAACTTGATCGCGGTGTCGTTGGTGTTGATGTAGTTGTAGTTTGTGATGTTGATGTTGATGTTGATGATGTAGATGTAGATGTTCATGGGTGTTTGTAGAGTATTGTTTTCAGTTGCGGATGGTTTAGAATTATTGTTACTTGCAATGATACTTGACGATTGTTTATGGATATTTTTATTTTAACGTTCCCGCCGGTCTTCGAACCTGGCCTACAAAAATGCTCAGAATATCATAATATTATACTATATCGAAATTTTAATTTAAAATGACTGAGCTACGGCAATGACATAACTAAACGCCTTGTGACGACAATTGACAAGTAACACATTTTGACAGGTGTATACATGTCTATTTTTCCAATATTGTTCTATTTACGTATTCTCAACGTTTTTTGGATTGTTATAAGAGCAACATTCCTCATTCTTCGTTATAAAAACAACATCACACTTTCATCATCCCATCTTCTTCCCATCCTTTTCCTCACCATTGTGGCTGCATTCGTGTATGCCGCTACCAACAACATTTGGATTATCCACAGCCAGTGATCGATCACAATCTTCAACAACAATGCCTGGATAATAATTCTATAGTTGAGACAAAAAATAAACTTCTTCAAATTCCTTCACAGAATGACACTATAACGAACATACCTCTGCGACAACAACAACCAGTTCAACCGAAAAGTAATAGACAAGAATCATCATCCCAATTACCGAAATGGAATCTCACACTATGCCTGTTTTGAACGTATTCCAGATCAACAACAACCTTCATCCATGTCTTTAACATCTAATACTGTTAAAACAAAGAATTGTGAACCAGTTTCAATTTTTAACTCAAAACGTTTTATCTAATTGCCCTACCGAGGTCCTTATTCAATGCGGGTAACGCAACGTCGAGATGGAAATATTAAATACTAATATAATGATAAAAATATATATGTATATATGCTAACGTTAATAAAGATAATAATATATGTAGATAATAATAATATATATAAAGACAATGATATATTGATAGCGTTGTTAAAGGTAATGGTAATAATTATGTCAGTGAATTTAATGATATAATAGTAGGGTTAATGAAGGAAATGATAATGATGATAACGTTCATAATATATATAACAATATGAAGGTATACGGTAATGGTATTAACAATGTTATAATGGAAATGATTTATGTAGGTGGTTTACCGTGATAAAAATTGGGCGGAGCGAGTTATTAGTGGGTTCGTACACGTGTTCAGTGGATGTTCAATTTAACGTGTATTGCGATCAACTCGAAGGAATACTATTTTTGGCCTGTAGGGGATGACTCGGTTTCTGCCGTCGCTAGATGGCTTTACGAACTCGGAGTCACAATACTAAATGAATATATATTTACTACTGTTCTACCTACTCTTTTTTCGCAGTTGGAGACGATAGTTCGCATGGTCTTTAGGCGTTTAACAGATTGTCTTTACTTTCAATGGTTGACGAATAGGTCAGTTGAGGCGCTTTGGTCTGAGTCTCCTCTCTCCGGATGTTGAATCTTTCGTAGAGTTCGTTAAAATTGCGGTTTTCTAGGTTTTCTATTAAATGTCTGCCTCTTTTCTGATCAATCTCCGCCTCCTCGTCGGTATGTTATTTATTCTGGAGTCGGGATCGACCCTGTTCTGTGAAAGTATTACAGGTTTGTATTATAATTTCACTGTTTACAATGTTCTAATTTGTTACAGTAGTCTCTAATAAATCTAAAACACGTGTATCGTTGACTGTATTATTCTGTAATTGATTATCATTTCATCAGATGAACGTAAATGAAGAAATCGTGAATAATTATGTAGATGTTATTATAATAGGAAGAAATTACTGATGCACTGAATGTTGAAATCTGTTGTGAGAAACTTCGTTTAACTGAATTATATGATCGAGCATTAGATCTTAGAAATGCTTTGGATACTTTTTCACGCGTTGCTGAAGTATTGACAAGCCATGGTATATGACGTGATATTTTATCAGTACTTCTTGCATTTTCGTTCTACGGTGGTGGAAGAATAAATGTAATTATGACTCCTTGATTAATAGCTTTAACATCTATCTTCATTGGTAAGAAATATCCTTAATTCCTTGTACAATATTGTACATTCACTCGATCCATTGCACGTTGGCGTGATCATGATTGTGGAGCGGATATGTTAGATTCATGTATATCAGATCTAATTGCACTGTTTATGTAATTATCGAATGATCTACGTGGTCAAATTGGTAGTAAAGTTGCGTGGTATTCGACACACACACATGTAAATTATTCGCATCATTTGGACCAAGATCTAGAGAAAGTTTGAAACATTTGGCGTCATAGAAACAGCTGTTGAGATTTTGAAAAGAAGGAAGAAAACTTCACGTGTTGTTCATTCTGCAATGGGTGCATGGGCTGAATTACTAAAAGGTGAACAAAAATTAAAGAAACATGCTATGGAAACTTGTGATGTCCTTGATGTTTTAAAAGAAGCCTTAACTGTTCATCTTCATGTTCTGAAAGTTATAAAAGCACTTGAATGGACTTTAAATTATTTAACAAGTCCTCCGAGCTATGATTCTCAAATTAATAAACAGTAATTACATAATAATGGAGAAACTTGTCAAATACCTCACACATTCTGGTACCATGCATCTCAAAAATAGTAGTTTGAATGAATATTCTGAAGACGATGACTATGAACGATATGCGTCTGGTAAATGCACGAACGCATATACTATACTATTTCTGTAATTTAAACCAAAAAGAAAACGTACACATTGTGTTACAATTCAATAACAAATAGGTACGTTTTTATCAAATAACAATACATATCGCTATAAATGGATACAACAGAACCGCGGCAACATCAGGTACAGGTCGATCCACGTGTGGAGGGACCTGTATCATTACCGCCACCCTCATCGATGAAACAGCGGCCGTGTGACTAGCAACCAATTGTTGTTAACGTTAATGATAGTGTCGAAGCCTAGTCACATGTCGCCACTAAGAATGACGACGAAAAAGACGAAGAAGATTCAGCTATTGACTGATCCAATTTGAAGAATCAATCACTCTTCAAAGTCACCTTGAGTTCAACATCGTCTGGTGGAATAAATGGGAACGGGACAGCAACTACGCGTGTAAAATTGACCTCCATCCTACCATATGCCACCGCAACAATAGTGGGAACAGCGAAGACAGTTCTACTTCTCCAACCATCTCGGCTGATATGCTGGTCACGTCGACCTCAACGCCTATGAAGGCTGAAACTCCCATCGCTTCTGAATCTGTTCTATCATCCAACAACAAAAATTAAATTGATGATCTATCTAACTCTCCATGTGTTATCGAATTGACGTCATCAATATCAGATCTCAAATCAAAGGATTCAGAGGAATCAAACCAACAACATTTAACAATACCTTCAGTGGAGGACAAAAAAGAGCCTATAACTAGTGATATAGCAGCTATTTATTTGCCTCCGGTACCACCAACAAAGCCTACTCAAGAAACTCATCAAACGGTAAGAAGGGTCCGATTGTCTTTTCTTCCTCTTCTACAAAAACATTGACAACAACGAGCCCATCTGCTTCTGTAAGTGTCATTGAGAGAAGCTATTGTATTCCAGTATATTTTAGGGGCCTATCAGGTTGGGGGTGCATAAATATATTAATTTACGAACATAATTACAATTTATACTAATATGCAATCTTAAGTAACCTCTATTTCAGTACCAAATCAGTTACAGAAAATATACTAAACATAACAAGGAGATCCGTTTCGAATATACTACAGTCTTAATACGACATCATCACCATCT
Organism: Odonthalia washingtoniensis; assembly: GCA_032358235.1. NCBI lineage: Eukaryota > Rhodophyta > Florideophyceae > Ceramiales > Rhodomelaceae > Odonthalia > Odonthalia washingtoniensis. The sequence goes on along the minus strand of JAULBU010075794.1, from coordinate 1,366 downwards.
GGCGCTTCTGGTCCAGTAAGGGTTTCTGGTTCTTGCTGTGAATTAAATCTTCTAAGGAAGATTGTACTCAAATCGACGGTAGTCACGACATCACCAGCGAGGGAATTGTGAACACACCTGTACTTTCAGCAATACCCAATACTCCGGTGTAAAATTCTTTGAACGCATGCTTGTACTGTCCAAATAGTGTTTCCGCTTGGTTACACTGCGCAGCACCCTCCGCTTCATTCAAACGGGATACTGTCAGTTTCATTGTCAATCTACGATTATCTTCTTCAATGCCTAACAGTAATTTCTTACCATCACGTGCCTCTTCTTCATACCTTTTCAGTCCCTCCGCTTGTTCCGCAATACGGTCTTTACAATCCTTCAATTCTTCTTCCAGTTTGGTAATTCGTTTCCTTTCTAAATCCACAGTACAACATGTTTACAATATTCATATGCAGTTTTCAGGAAACTATACTTCATTCTGTCAATCATGTACGCAAACACATATACCATTTTGTAATACCACCCTCCAACTTCATTGAACAATTCATCTCGACTATTTTCTAATTCCATGTCAATTTCCTCGACAACACAGTTATCGTCAGTGACCAACGTTTACAGTTGGTCCCGCTCTTTATGTATATACCCGTACTCGTACAAGGTGTCAAATACGAGTTGACGGCAGTCCACCATGCTTTCAACATAAACATTTTGTCTTGGTAATACCACAGAAGGTAATACCCTTACTCTTCACTAGTACATTTTCTTGTTGGAGAAATTGTATTCGCGTTCTTCCTCCTTCTCCATATTCACAAGTTCCCCTGTTCCCAATCATAATGGACGAACGGATTTATCCTTTTCAATACGTCCCAGTAAATCTCCTCTGAACCTCTAACAGCTAGAAGAACCTTCTTCAGGTCGCTATCCGAATTGTAGAATAATTCTACCAACAACCTATTGGTACAATACTGGCTTAGAGCATACGATAATTCCGTCATCATGCCGTAACCATTACTTTGCGTTATCCTTGGATTGGATTGTTTGCTAATCTCATACCATACCTGCACACATGCATATACGTACCGATAAATAATTCAATTGCTTCCCTTTTCACAACTTGCGCAAAGACTGCACAGTAAAGTTCATTTCCATGTTTAAATATTCCGCATTGTGAGCTGGGATTGGTGGTGGCGGAGCAGCTATTATTATGGAAAGTTCAAGATATTCCATCAAGGCAGCTGGGGCCATGTAAAATTGATTCTTTTTTTGTGCAGGAATCCTGAACACCCCAACATCATGCTACCCAATTATGCATGGGTTTCTCCTTGGTCTGATCTAAATTTCACCACATGGTTTTGCTGCTTATTTGGATTTACTT
>JAULBU010075793.1:0-28926 GCA_032358235.1 Odonthalia washingtoniensis | reverse complement strand
GGAATCGCGCGAAAAATGATCGCGCCAGGATGCAGCACATGACCGCATACTGGAACAGACCGCTAGAATCACACGGGTAAGGATACGCGGCGCATTAATGCACTAAGAAACTTGTCAGCTACAAGAGACTCTGATGATACGTACCAAGCCCAAATTGTTATCCTTTCAAAGCCAAGCAGTAGGCCAAATCCTGCGCAAAATCTATAACCATCGCCGGTCCCCGTAATCCACCCCGGCAGCGACGCTCTTCCATAGCCCCACCGCACCCCCGCCACCGGGCATCCTACACCCCCATCCTCTTGTTACGTCTATCTATGGCTCTTTGAACGACCGCATTTTTACCAAATGTTGCATATGGCCAACCACAACTCACCCCGGGTGACACATGGACCTACCAATGGCCACCGACACCCCTTTGTCATTTTAATGACGTCCACGTGTATGTCCGACTTCCACTCACACGGTCCGTCCCCATTGGAAGAAAACATTCCAATGCCTGGTGTTACACGTGTCAGCCCTGCTGTTGCGTGAGATGCACAATGGGTACGAACGGCAGGCGCCCACCAGTTCGAAGCCGCCTTCTTCACTTTCATGCGGGCCCCAGTTGGCCATCTTCATACCCTGGAGCAGTTCGCGCACGCCGTCTCAACTTTTCTCGTGGATTTCAGGTCTCCTCTCTACAGTTTTTGGCTGGCTTCAGTTCCACCATGTTACTTTATTGGTGAACTTCGATTCCCTTTCCTCAATCCATGCGGAGGTTGAGTCCACCATCTCAACTTCTTGGTGGTCTTCGATTCATCCATCATAACTGTGTGGCTTACTTTTAGTACGCGATCTAGCGGACTTTGAATCCCCAATCTAAAATCATTGCCGAACTTCGAGTTCATCCCGAAATTATTGGACGACCTTGAGTCTGACACCCAGACTTATTGGCAGACTTTGAGTCCGCCGTACCTAGTTATTAGCGGAATTTGAGTCCGCCACCCCAAACTTATTGGAGGCCTTTCAATCAGTCTTCTCAAATCATTGGCGGATTTTGCGTCTGCCTCCCCAAAGTTTTGGCGGACTTTCACCCCTCCTTCTCCATTCCCTTCGGCTTTCGGTTTTGCCTCCTACAATTCTTGGTGGACTCCCATTTCGCACTTCCCCTCTTCTTGGCGGACTTCCATCCTCTTTCTACAGTATCTGACGGACTTCGAGCCCACTCTCTCATAATTATGGCAGACTCCCAGTCCGCCCTCTCCACTTCTGGGAGCACCTTCCAGTTCGTACTCTCAAATCATTGGCGGGCTACTTTTCAATCTTCTACAATCATTGGTGAACTGCCTTTCCGATTTATGCAATCGTTGGCAGACTGCCTGTCCGCATTTTCCAATCGTTGGAGGACTGCATGTCCACGTTCTACAATTATTGGTGGACTGTCCTGCAGGCGTTCTACAATTATACGCGGAATTTTCAGTCCGCCTTCTACATTTGTTGGCAGACTGCATGTCCTCCTTTCCGGTTATTGTCGCACTTTCCAGTCAGGCTTCTAAAATATTGGTGGACTGGGCCCCGCACCGCCTTCCGTCACCCATCTTTTCGGGCATTCTTGCTCTTCCCTTCCCTGCCTGCTACTCCATCCCCGTTCGAAGATTCTTCCTTCCACTGGAAAAATGGCGGAGGCCGGGAGGTCGGACTCGGATCGGTAGGGAACAATAGGGCTACAAGATTTATTCGGCTAATTTCTCCTCAACCCGGTCTCTCAACTGGATCGTCGGGGAGTTCCTCCGAGACTAGGAGAGGAAACTACATACGAGTGTCGTGATTATATTCGTATACACCCCCTTCGCCAGCAGTATCATAACTACGCCTGCCTCCACGCACGCCCCCCTCACCCCCTGCATAATAATAACTCGAATTGGTGTCCCCGTGATACTCGCAGGACCAACGCAACCGATTATAGGGGCGATCACTCAAATCACCCTCCGTCAGGTGTCGAGACGGGGGGCGAACCTGGGTCAACAAATCGCTCTACAACAAATTTTTCTGCCTCGAGACCCATTTTTTATGGGCCTGGAGGTGGTACGCCATGCTTATTAATTCGTCTACTCGCCTCTCCGCCCGGTCGTCACTTGACGCAGGACCAGGTGTTCACGTCCCTCCAGGGAGCCGCTCGCGTACATTGTGACGCTACGATCTGATATCACCCCCACGGTTGACGGTGGAGGTCAACCGCTCTATCGGCTCGTTGGTTGACACGTCTGGCTTCGGCTGAAAACACCAAAGTTCGGCGGATAGGCGACAATTTTGCCCAATCACGTCCCATAACCATACGCGGAGACGTAACAAATACGCGTTCAGTATCACATCCTCCACAATGGAGGGGCGATCCTCTTCGAAAAACAAGTGAAGCTCTCGGACAGAGGCTTAGAGGCCACCACCACCAACGCGATCCGACATCGTAGCCGACTCCGCAACATCGACCTCCAGGACATCATAACAAACCCGGCGTTCACGATGGCCACGGGCATCGTCACTGCGTGCCTCAGCCCGCGCTGCCATAAGAGTAGCGGACAAGAGTTCATCACTTTTCGTCCCACCGGGTGTAAAATTAGTTCGAAAATCGTCGGTTGTAATATTAGTTGGAAACGTTGGGACGAAAATTGACGGGAAAAGATTGTCGACGGAATACTCACGAATTTTTCTCGTCGTACATGAAAGATGAAACAACACCGCACATAATACAGACACTAGTGGGAGTGATTGGTGTTGTACCTTGACGGAAGCGGGTACTGATGGGCTACCCACACCAATTATGTGTTTTTAATCCTGTCCCCCTACTGTCCTGTCTGTCATTTTCCGCTTCAACTTCCCTCTTTTGGCCACGTGTTTCTCCATTTCCCTCTTCCACCACGTGTCGTTCTTACACACCTGTAGGCTTTGGTCTAAAGTTCTGTAAGCACCATCACGTCTTTGTCATTAAATTCGGTCTGTCGGCACCAACTAGGCACCAACGAGACGGCTTTCTTTTCCCTAGTAACTACTCGAATCAAAACCTTCACCTCATTCGTAACCAACTTTCCCGAACCAATCACCAGACGACGGTACCACGAGCGGGACGAAGAAGATCGTCCAGTATGCCACACGTGTTTGTATGCGAAAGGCGCCACTAGGTTTGTCGAAGCACGCGATCTTCCTACTCCTCGCAGTCACCTTCGTGATGGTTTTATAGACCAGCGTCATGTAGTTCCTTTATTTTGCTCTTCCACACCTTGAATAGACTGCGTACCCCCAAATCCACGCTGGGTGGTGTACGGGTACTACAGGTATGCCATTGAACGATTATTCAGCTTGCTTATATTAGTTCTTTCCAAGGTTTTCCTGTACGATGTGAATAATTTTATTGATAATTGGTGTCTCATTGACTCATTCTTCAGACCTGATTTTATTGCTAAAAGAGCAGAAATCAATTTTGATGCTACAAATCATAGAAGATCCGCTTCGCTTTCCACATATGCGTGGGGTTCATTGACTGAACTAAAATTGAAATGGCCAGACCAAGATGCCCAAATGTGAATGAAATAGATTCTTACTCAAGACAAAATCATTTTCACTGTCTAATGTTTCAGATCCTAATGACGCCACTTGATCTGATATTTCAAATGCATGGACCAGAATCCAGAATATGCTACCTTACATTCTTTATTCTTATTGGGATGGAAACAAAGATTAACAAGTGTTTCACATTTCCATCCGTAAATATTATACACACGGGGATTCTTTTTACGTGTTTCATCCATGGACACAAGTTTTGTTCAGCAGTTCTTTTCTACCCCGTCACAATGTTTTCATAATAAATCCATGGATCATGGTTTTATTATACATACATTTTTCTTATGCACTCTAATTGCTCGAGTCAAATTTTACCATTCCTTCAAAGACTTGAAGCATATTTGGTCTTTCCAAGACTTTAAAATAATTCTGAAATTCCGGCCTGCACCAATTTAACTTATTTACAAAGCATCGTCCTTCAAAAATTATTTACTACCTTCCAATTCGGTAAATGATCCAGCTTCAATTTTATAAGATATAACATCTAAAATATAACTAAAAAACAGTCCTGATCGAGATGCTACCTGCCATTGGTAATAAGTCCTTCTTGCGCCACCACGCAAAAGGCTTCCAACTACCTGTAATCATAAAATTGTACCTCGAAGAGGAGTCAGAATTCAAGAAAAAGGTATCAGTAATCCCTAGATCTGCTCTACCTCCCAACTCAAATGTAATCTCGTCCCACACTATTTACAAAATTAAAGTGAATGATGATAATTCAAATAAATTAAAGGCGAGAATAGCTCCCCATGGTAACGAAGATAGTATAAAAACAGAATTGAATTTTGACTGCAACATGTGCTCTACAACTGGAATACGAATGGAATTAAGTATATCTTCACCTTTAAAGTGGCGTCTAAAAAATGTTGACGTTAAAGCTTTTCTACAAACCGACAAAGCTCATAGGGATGTCTATGCCATCCCTCCGAAAGAAAGAATGGATAAAAGATTTTTTGGCTTTTGCTTACTGCAGCGTACGGATTATTGAATGCGAATGCTAAACGGCATTCTGAATCAGATCAACTATTTATCGACTTCGGATTAACGCAATGCTCAGTAATTCTTTAGTTGTTCTACCTATTTAAAAACAACAAATTAATATTTGTAGCAGCGAAAATAGTGGACTACATTCTCGTCACTGGTGAGAATGACGCTGTAGGCCAATTTTTGAAAGGCTTCGATGCTACATTTAAATTTTGTACTGTGGCACATGGGCCGGGAAACCTTCGATTCTGTGGACTGAACATAATCCAAAGTGAGGATTTTTCATGTTCGATCAATGGGGACGATAAATTAGAAGCTCTCGAACCATATCACCTTGCATAACTCAGACGTCGTGAAGGCTAACAAATATTATCGGCACTTGAGAAATTGGCTTTTATGTCAATTAATTCATCGCTTGGATGGCTTGTAATTGCAGTATCACCATTCTGTAAATTCTACTCAAGCCATCTACAACAACTTCTACCTGATTAACGAGTCTCTGTACTGGTTACACAAGCCAACTAGTTAAAAGTTGTTAAAACTCTTGGTACCAACATAAATTTCCCACGTCCACCTGAGGGTTTACATGCAATCACAATTGCTGTATTCTACGATGCTGGTGAGACAACTGAACACGGTCAATTATGTTATATTACAGGATTACTGATCGGCCCGCTAGCTATCAACTCTACATACCACACATTATCGTGGATGTCGCATAAGTCCAAAAGATTGGTTTTCTTCATAGTAGCAGCCGAAATATTGGCAGCATCTGAAGCCATCGATGAAGGAAAAACGTTGAAAACTACAATGTCGATCCTTCTACAAATGGATGTTCGTCTGATAGTTATTGTTGATTCAAAAGACCTGTACACTTAGCTCTCTACTCGCCGTAATTCAATTGACTGCTCAATACGTGCTAATGTCAATTACATACGATTTGAATATGAAATGGGCCAAATTGATGGAATATATTGGTTCCCTGGTTCTATAAACTTAGCTGATCCTGGTAAAAAAACTAAAATTTCCCTTTGTCAGTCCCTTTAACTCATGATGCATACTTGTACAATACCGATCGATCCTTATAGACACGAATCGCATCGTAACGATAGATCGCTTGGTTAAGAACTATTAATCCCAAAAGGGGATTGATATGAAAATTCCATTACCCCGAATTTCATCTGTGCTTTGATTGGGGCTCATTTTTATGATTGTTTTATTTCATTGGTTATCATAATTATTTTATGATTTATTATTGGCTCTTGTAATTAGTGTATGATTACTTTATTTGATTGGCTTTCGTAATTATTTGATGGGTTCTTATTGGATATCGTAATTATTTTATGATTATTTCCTCAGACTCTTTCCTGTTTGTGTATCTGTTGCATGTCTTGTTATGGTTGCTCGCTCTCTACCAAACAGACGTTTTACAACATCTCCGGAACGGCTAGGTATTTCACTATGATTATTTTTGCATTGTAATCTGCTAATTGTGATGGACAACATGTATGACCTACTATACAGCAATCCCGTTTCGTGGTGCTTCATATAGTTCAATACTGATTACATGTTCCATGCAATCAATATTAAATTCGACAGAATATATAGAGTCAAATCCATATCACTTTCACTATAAATATTTTAATCATCGAGTTCACGAAGAGTAAATTTCCTCTTACGTTTTGCGCTGTCATTGGCGTTCTTCAGCCGCTTTATTCCCTCGATGAAATAGTCTTTGTTCGTACTCTATTTCTACTTTATAAACGTTCATCGACTTTTTACAGCCTACATTAAAGTCAGTTTTGAATAAATTCTTACATCGGAAAAGGCCTGAAAAAATTATTCTAATCCGCAGCAAGAAAACGTTTCAAACCGAGCAAAATCACACGAATTCGTATGATTACTACCGGCCGACAAATGACAGTGACATTTATCGGCGGTTAGGTTACTATAGAACCGCTAGGGATCTTTCCATGAAGTGCTAGAAGGCGTTCATGACGGTTGCAGATGTGCGCACTCCAACAACAATATTATTTTGTTTATGAACAGATGAAATAGGGTCGTGATTTATAAAAGGCGTGTGTTACTATTTTCAAAGAAGGTGCAGTTGCATTTTACGAGAGCGGAAACGAATCCAGTCCTGAATGATGGTGCAGTGCCCGAAAACTGTGCTCGACCGAAAATTTAAATTGGGTTGGGTGTCTAAGCCGAAGCGAGAGGAAATATTAGGTTACAACGGGGTCATTATATGAGAAGGAAATAAAATTCAGGTTGGATGAATGGATCGCAGAGCCTCGAAGAAATATAGATGCTGCAATTATTACGAATGAAATTCGTATTGCCTATCCACAAAAATATATTATAGCTACATAACAACATATGCCACAAGAAATATCTCAATTAACAAGAGTCGAAAAGGGAAATCAACGGAAGCAAGCCGAAGGAAAAATTGAAAAGAGATCGGGAAGTAATGTATTATGTTTAAATGAAACAAACTTTCCTAGTACAGGAGAGGAGGCAGTGAAAAAATTAGAAGGTGCGGTTGGATAGATGACGAACTGTGGAAATGGTTTGGAATGAATTGTGAACAAATCATACAGTATATCAAGTTTGAAACACACTAAACTAGTCAATCCAAGAAGGATACCGTCTACTCCAGATAGTCACATGTTTACTGTAGATGATGCCTGGCACCTTCCAGTCACCGACAGTACATCTATGAAATTAGACCACATCCGAAGCACTACACGTGTAGTGGCACCGAACGACGGTCTATAGCTATTCTAACTTTCGAAGATCTACTGTGTATGATTCGTGCTTGACATTCCTATTCATATACGGATAGCATTTGCGCCTTTCCCCTGTTTTCCCCTTTCCCTCTCTTTCACTTTCAATTCAACTACTACTAATAAAATCAGTTTATTTTTAATTACCAAAGTCACCGCGCATCATCCATTGTTCCCCAACGAATACCTGTTATCAACATCGTTCGTTCATATCGACGAAGGCCTGCTTCCATCATCTAGCCTCAGCCAGGCTCTCTCTCTAAGAGCGCCCTGCATAATCGCATAGATACTGTCCATTGATCGGACACGCTTTTGTATCACACTGACACTGCCGCTACCTACAATATCTTTCTTTTATTTTCCACTCACTCCTACAGCCTACCCTGACGTTTATTCTCATCACCATCAGGTTACCCTAACGAGTATATACATACACAGTCCCATTCAAACACTCACAGGTGGCGAAGGATAGACCAAGGCGCTGATTGTACATCACCTTAGCCAACGCCGGTTACTGTCTTCCTTACAGTTCGACAAATTGTTGAAAATAGTTTAATCGGCCACCCGTCCACCGCGGGTACTACCAACAGAACGAAACATGTATTCCTTACATGTGTTAATATGCCATTAGTACTTCTTATGAATTTCAGTGCATTCTCTATTGCGTTCATACAACGCAAAAATACCCAACGGAACATTTCGGTAAAATGTAGGTAGGTTATGGGTACAGATATAGTCCATTTGGTACCAGTGGGGTCAGACCCTTTCAAAAGTAAATATATATTTATTATATTTTTTTCTATAAAAAATAGTTATTTCACTGTTTTCTGAAAAAATAAATATACAATGAGTATTTGCATACATATACATAAAAAAATAAGTATTTCAAAGAAGAAAAATATATTAAATTTTTGTTTCGTTTTTTACGGTAACTGTACCGTCAATACAGTGACGTGGTAAGGAAACGGTACTACCATTTCTTTACCAAATGAAATGGCCAAATGACATGGGTGAGATTTGTATCTCATTCGTTTATTTCATTGACGTCAGAAGTACTCCAAAGGTTTGCATTGGCATGCAAGAACATTTGAAACTCAAAAATTTCAGGGATCAGTCATTTGCAATGGTTATTCAGGGCGTATCCAGCAACTTCAGTTACTGAAAAAAGACGTTCAGAAATATTGGATGTCAGTAAAATAAACCGAAGGTCGAAGTATGCCGATTTCGATATACAAAACTCCACTTTCTTTTTTTTTGAGGACTCGTTTCGCAAATGAAAGATCTTCCGAGTCATTGATGATATGTGGTACGCTTGATGATTCATTTCTCAAGTGCTGGACAGTTATCTCTTCCAAATCAGTTAACTTTCCCTCTTTATCGTCTTGAATTTTGACGATAGGGGACATTACAGACGGGTTTTCAACAATTCGAGCCCTTGGACCAAGCCTCGTTTGTGTCGAAGTATTTCACTGTATTAAAGTATCAAAAAGCGCCCTGCAATAAGATATTGTAGGGCCATCTCCTTGAAGCTCTCTTGTTACTGAATCCAGGTCACTCAGATTTTTGAATATATGATCAATCGTTTATTCTTCGTCGTCATATAGACAATGGTCTATTATCTCTGGTAGATCTAGTTGTGAGATGAATATTTTGATTTCTTTCTACCTTTCCAGCATTAAAAACGTCGAACTCCACCGTGTCTGATTCGCTTGTCTGGGTTTGAAGTGTGTGAGACGACGGAGTTTTTCATACGGAATCTGAAACGAAAGCTTCTTCATCAAAGTATGAATTTTTTCAATCGTTTCTGTACGCTCCATTATCATATCCTTTACTGCCAAATTGTATCTATGGCTGTGACATCCCACAAAGTGGGGCCCAATCCGACGTGTAAATGATCTGTTGGTATTGCAATTGTCGCCCACAAGTGCAACCACGTTCTGTATTGTTCGATTATACACGGATAATATACACTCCACAAACTCATAATGATCGGTTGCGTCCAAATGGTCTTCATTTTCTATCGGTGAAAGTGCGAGTAAGAATTTTGAATATACAAGCGAATTAATGGAAGGGTAGGTTGCAAAAACGGCAACGCAATGAGTATCTACACCAGACCACCCGTCAAATATAACAGCAAATCGGTCTGGAAGTAAATGTTAGATATTATTTTCCACCAACGCAGACAATTTTTGCATATAGGATAACAAATTATTGCGAGATATCGTATCATGTTTGAAGTGATGACGAACAATTTTATCCTCCATAAACGAGAAAGGTTGAAGGCACAATACTACGCACTCTAGCCATGCAAACAGGCACAAAGTCTTCTTGTGATAAGAAATGCTACTAAAGGCGTTCTGTATACCCTTCAAAAGTTGATCAGAACGCTGAAAAATCTGGACTTTGTGATGTTTATTGATGTGTGTACATAGGTTAGTGTATCCTATTTATGTTTGATGAATTATTTTGTTGCACGAGACGCACGTCCAGCTGTCCCCGTTCTGTCCAATGCATGGAAAGAAAAGCACAGAAAGTTTTTGCCAGTAGGCAATGACATCATGAAAATAAATTGAAACGGACGAGAAGATTGAATGTTTACTCCGTCAGAACGATTGCTGGAAACAACGACCCAATCAATCAAATTTCAGAAGTATAAGCCACATGTGTGATTTGACGACGGCGGTTAATAATTATTCATCTTCAAATGGGGATCGAAATTATTACAGTGAGTACGAGCCGTATTACAGAAGATAAAATATCGGAGAAATATTAAAAAAAGTTTTTTATTTATTTTCTACTTGAAAAAAGATTTCTCTCCAATTCCCAAAAATATACTATTTTTCATATTTATTTAGATTATTTAAGTAATATCTTATTTTTGAAAGGGTATGAGTGGGGTACAGTGTGGGTACCACCTGGACATAATGCTACGGATTTTTCAATTTACGCTGGTACAGTTTCGGTACAATCTTCCGCCTATTCTCTATAAGATGATACTCAAATTTTACTGTCTCTATACCATGGTATAGTACTGGTAACGCGTCCATAAATGTGTAATTTTTCTGAATTTGCAATGGTGTAGTTTTATTATATTGTTTTAGATGGGGTAAAGGCCCGGTATAATTTTTGAGGAAACATTACACGATCAGTATGGTGTAAAATGGGAAATCAGCATTTTCAGTAGGGACCTCGCTCTCTTTGATGTTTTGGTATTGATTTTTATGGGGATGATTTAGGGAGGTTCATTATGAAATACGCTTTGAATCAGATTTCGCCCTACTGATCGTCGATTCTCTCATTTTAAAATTTACGTAACACTATATCATACTGATTTTATGGAAATGATTATAGCAGAATGATCTCAGAACGAGTTTCGGAGGGAAAATGGGTTGAAAAATGAGTAAGGCCACTTTTGCTTTCATAGACGTGTAGGCCAAAATACAGTTTTAGGTCATTTTTCCATCTCAACGTTTTTCTAAATCGGTGCATAAGCCACACGGGCCGTGGATAATAAATTATCTATACTTTATTTTAAATTATAAATTTTATGGGGGTAGGTTTTGGGCGAATTGGAACACTCCGTTTGTTAGTACAACAGTGTAAACTTGTCGTACCATACCAAAAATGGGAAATTGTCCGTTCAGGCCCCTTTGCTGCAATCGAGCATCACTTCTTAGTTCAATTTTACTCCTGTCACCGTATGCGACGGAAGAAAACAAAAAATATGAACAAAAGGCAACCTAGAAACTGTTCAAACATGAAGATTATGGCAAAGGGGGCAATGAGGGGGGCGAATAAAGTAATCGAAATCCACAAAATGTGGATAGCAATACTGAACAGCCACCTGCCCATAAATCATTGCATGCATCACCATCTCCCTACCAGAGTCGCATGCTGAATCACGACCGCCACCGACATCTTACATTAGAATTAAAACCGTGACCGACAACCAACCCGCGTCTGACCGTCAAGGTAATACAGAAAATCTTACGCCAAAAAGACGCAAGAGATTTTTAAACGCTTTGGACATTACATTATTAAAGTCATTGATGATGATAAATGTACACATGTCCAGCCACGGTGAGACCAAACCAAAATGTTTGGAGACGTTAAAATTAATTGAGGCGGCAACCCCTGTTGCTATATTTAATGGAATCAAACCGCCTTCGTGGAAACGTTTTAATGACAGATTTGAAAATTACTTTCAGATCATCGCAGTGTGTTGACAAGAAACGAAATTGCTAATGTTACATATATATATATAGAGGTGAGGGTGAGCGCGAAGTGATTTGTGATGATATGATGTTGGCGGTGGACGAGAGTTATGAGAAAAAGCGTGCATAATGAGATGAACGCACAGGAGTTGACGAAGGTCTGAGCATTAGTGGGGGAAATATACGGGATCAGGCCATGAGTAGCAGACGTGGATCTATCAGTGGATCTAGCAGAATTGGAGAAGATACCCAAACAAGACGAAACGACAATCAGAAGAAGGCTTTGATGATGAATATTTTCGTCACGAACAGGCAAGCGCAGGTAAACACTTTAAAATAGAAAATGATTGTCTGATTTTGGATAAATCCAAAGAAAGGAGAGGCTACAAGGAAAAAATTGAGATGAAACGATAGGTTGAATAGAGGCGCTTCAATTTTGCTGCTTAGAACTTTATTCGCAGAGATTAGAAATTGATCGGGAAGGCTGGATTTGGAGACTGATGAACAAACGGAAGGCATCGAAGAACAAAACATAACAACATTTCATTTGCTGCATTTGCAAGGAGGACCACTTAAATTCAATATCACTTTATATAATCATGTTCAAATACGTTTCTAGGGTTGGGGACTACAATTGAAAAATCGTTGCACATAACCACCGTGTCCCAAACAGACTTTAAAATTGCAAAGTAAAGCTGAAGTTTTGAAAATCATCTCATTCTCTGCCTGGCGTACCTTTATCATTCGCCTTTAATCGTTACTGGAACAAGACTGTTCTAAATCTTTGTAAGATCACTCCACGGAAATCCGTCCCCCATTCATTGATACATTATAGTTTTATTGCTGTGGACTGTCTGTGCCTCTAGGGTATGCAAATTGCATCCAGGGACGCAAAAGATAAGCCGCGTCTCCATATATATAATATTGACTTCCGTCTATTTGAATTTTATCATTTAATTGGGCATCGAGGTTACTTTGCCGATATAGTGTTAAGACGTGTTGGTGTCCGACTTCAGGTCTGTGTAAATAAAATATTAAACCATCATGTGTAGATATTTTTGGATCTATCAAACAATGATAGCACTTGTGACCACTCTAGTACGAGCGTTGATTGCTTCTGTCATCTCCCGGTCTGGTCATTGCAATCTTTGTGAAATCAATAAAACCTACACAATTTGTCATATGAGCTCCATTATCATGAATGTATTTAGCGTAGTCAATAGCTCTCGTGTTCAGTAAATCAGATGTAAGCGTGGTAAGTAGTTCACCATATATGTCAATAAATAACTCTATGGATTCTCAGAAACTTCTAAGATTGCGTAGTCTCTCATTACAAACGTGAATTCTACATCCATCCACGGACAGGGCGAGTCGATTAGACGCATGGCGATGCACCAGCTGTTACTTTATCATAATAGTACCTCCGTCGTGCGGTTCTTTCTGCTGAGAAGTTTATTATTTGTGCAATTTTATGAACGTGTCTCTTCGGAAACCTAAAGTCTTTCATGCTTTGGTTTTCCGAAAATTCGTTCAAGTTGAACCTAAATCCTTCCACATGTCACCCCCGTACACGTAGTCTCTCTAAGTCTTTTTTATCGTAGTATACAATGCACATGGTACAGGAACGCCACATCCATTTCAAGCACTATGGCCTATCTCAACATATTCCTCTTTCCCCTACTTGTCTGTTTGACTTTTCCGATGGAAAAATCAGTTTGTCTCATAATCAAATTTGTTGTTTCGCGTTTTTCGGTTTGGTTCTCCCGAACTGCATGTAACATGTTTTTACAAGTCATATTTTTCACATTTCTCTTATCCCAAACTCCCTAATAATTCAGAATTTTTATATACCTTACATAAATTCCAAGTCATACGTATCAAACTCAAGTGTGTCTGCAAGCGATCAGAAAAAAAGGAATTTTTTAATTTTGAAATTGTAATTGTGTCATGTGAAACTACTGAGAAATTATTTTTTGATCTCAGAGGCCCTCAACGTCTTGTAAATCTACTTCTCTTCACCTTTCCCGCGTTCGGTGCAACCCCTCATGAAATTTGACCAAGATTCTGCTGAATCATCGCAAAAAAGCCGGGTTAGTCACCAATTATTGGCCAATGCCGTTCACGTCATTACTTTCTTCAACAGTAACAATCGTACCGGATTATGTTATGTCATCACATCTTCTGGAGACACCATGTCAGCTTCATTACCAACTTTGTCACCATTTCCAGTACCATCACAATCACCAGTACCATCGTCGACATTAATCACATATTCATCCCCAATGGTTTAAATATTTATTCTAGGAGTTTAATTGACAGTTATTGCATCCATCACATTTACAAGAGATGGTACAGTAACTAGAATCATAATCTGATTTGCACTTAGATGTGCACGCCGCCGGAAGGCGTGACTGGCTGTGTCGAAGCACGCGATCGTCCGACTCCGTATCCTCACCACCGCGACGGTGTAATATTATACCATCTCTTCGTTCCTTTCTTCTGCGCTGCTACACCTTCAATAGACCCGGTACCTTCCAATCCACGCTGGTTGGGGTACCACAGGTATGACATTGAACCAGTATGCGGCATGCTTATATTGGTTCTTTCAAATGTTTTCTGGTGGGAAGAGAAGAATTTTATTGATAATTGGTATCACATTGGTTCATTCTTCGGACCTAATTTTATTGCTAAAAGAGCAAAAAGCAATGCTGAAGCTATAAATTAAAAACGATCAGCTTTTCCAAATTGTGTGGGGTTCATTGACTAAACTAAAATTGAAATTACAAGACCAGGATTTCCAAATATGAATTAAATATCTTCTTTCTCAAGACAAAATCATATCATTTTCACTGTCTTAGTTTTCAGACCCTAATGACAACAATTGCTCTGATATTTCAAATTAATGGACCAGAATCCAGAATAAGTCACAACCTTACACTCTATGTTCATAGTGAGATGAAAACCAAGCTTTAATAAGCGCTCCATATTGACATCTGCAAATAATATATACATGAAGATCCTTTCTACATGTTTAATACTCGGATACAAGTTGTGTTTAGCAGTAATATTACACCCCGGCATAACGTTTTTCATATTAAATTCTTGAATCATAGTTTTATTATAATAACATTGTTCCTAGGGACTTGAAGTATCTCGTGTCTTATTTTACAATTCCGTCAAAGACTTGAATCATATTTAGTCTTCCAAAGACTCAAAACTAGTTCTGAAATTCCGTTCTGCACCAATTTCACTTATTTACAAAGCATCGGCAGTCATTGCCATATTTACTTCTTCCCAATTTTGAAATGATCCATATTCGATTTTAAAAGTTATATCATGCCATAAGAATAAGTTTTGTTTGATTTTCTAGCAACGTAGTGTTTCAAAGTTAATGATAAACCATACATCTCTTTGTGTTTATTCATAGACATCTTCAGTTTTTTGGACTCTAAATTTTTATAACCTTCTGACCACTTAAAACTTTTATCTTGTAAAAGAAGAGAAATTTCATTAAATTATTGCTCATGCTTGAAGAAAATGGCCATACATTTTTCTGCGTTCCGTTGAAATTTCGTTCTTTCCACATCAATTTTAATTCTCTGTGTTACATATTCCGATATTCTTATAATGTCTACGTTCATCATGTACTAGTATTTTTCATCTTAATCGATTCATGGGCCCTTTTGTGTTTAACCTGCAATGGAATTGGTTGAAAACGGTCGTATGAATTGCTTCCCATCATTCCTTCCAATTACATCTACTGCCGAGTTCTAAATTTCTTTCCCATTAACTTGAATCCTTCTATTTATTATATTCATTTCCTCCATTCCGCTCCTTATTTTTTCTTCCATTTAATCGACGGCAAGATCTATATTGTCCAACAATTCTTCTCTTTCTCCCCTCATTTCAACTATACCATATTTCGCGCTATTTACTCTCCTTGAAATGGTATGGTCGTCATCAGTACTTTTAAATGTATCGTTCAAAGATTTCAAGGTAACCCTTGTTGTAGAATACCAAACGCCCTCCGATAATTGTGAAGTGAATTGTTTCAGCACATCTTCGAAACCATTCTGAGCTTCCCCTTGCCGATCAAGATGATCCCCCACGTATACAACACACTTCTATAAAGTAACATCCCTCACTGAACCGAATTCCTTCCTTCCTCATCATGCTACTAAATGTTAACGTCGTCCCCCTGCCGTTGTCGTTGTATTTTTCGAAACAATATTTTTTGGCTCACCTCCAAAACTGCTTGTTCAATGCAACTTACTGCCTCTGCCATGGTCCCTTCAATTTTTTCAGGAGGTGACCATAAATAAATTTTGAGAGGTGATAACAGTGGTGCTCTTATGTTTGTATAGATTCATAATTAAATTTGTAAAGGGGATCACAGTGATGACTCTTCGTTTGTGAACGTTGATAATTAATCCAGTACGGGGTGTGATTGTAGGGTTCCTTTCGTCAGTGTGTGTTGCAATTCAAGGGTAGTGTTTGCTGGACACGAAACATTTTTACTTGGCGGCGAATTCTATCGGGCTTTTGTAAGTCATTTGAAACTTCGTAACTTTGGTTTTTGGGCTTGATGCGAAAATAATATTTTGCGACTTTTCACTGAGAAATTACAGGTGTACGATCTGTCACATAATTTGCAAAATTTGCAAATTATGTGACAGGTCGTGCATAATTTAATTATGCATAAAAACATTCCACTTCAGTAATTCTCAACAGTAATGAGTCAATCATTTTCATTTCGAAGCATAGTAGAAGATCAAATCTTAGACTGCACTCGGTCACCAAACGTAGAAACAGTCTCCAACGTCCGTGTAGTATAATGGTTAAGTTCTGGAAATTCTAAATCACTGTATATAACGCTGTCACCGTTGAGATCCGGGTTCAATTCCCGGCACGGGCTTCGAAGACTCTACATTTTGCTGCGTAAATTGACATAATTCATCGTAGACACTTATTTCAAAATTTTCTTGTAACTTGTAAATGTGTAATGTCATTTACAAATTATGTGAATTTCTTTTTTGAAAAATTTCAGGTCATTTTTTCAAAAAAGCAATTTTTGAAGATGAAATCGAAGTACAACGATGGTATCGACATTATAGAATCTTGGAAATGATGTTGAAAGATTCAAAAATAGTGGTTGTTTTTGTTGTCACCATTCACATTTAGAATGTTTTGTTTGAAATCGTTTGCTTTCCAAAATACAGACGTTTGTCTTCTTCACCTTGCGCATTGTCGCTAGCGGTGTACACCAATATAGTACTGTTTATTACATAATAGACGATTGAAAAAAATTTGAAACATTTCTGGTTATGACAGTGCGTGCTCGTTAGAGTACATACGAAACGATAATCACCCGTAGTATACGGGCCATCAACAACAAATAAAATATTATCAACTTCCCTTAATTAACGTTTATCTTTTAATTATTACTGGTACTTACATACCGTTCGCGTTCACAGTCCCTCCTACAGACTCCTTCCTTCTGCGTGTTCATCATCTTAAAACGTGTTGAACTGTTCAACTTGAACATGGTTAGAGTCCGCAGTTTGAAAGTGGTACATTGCGAAAAGTTGTAATTCGCATTTCATTCTCCCTCCTCATTTGGGCAATGAACAATTTTCTTTGATGTAGTTAAGTCAGCATGATAATGAGACTTCGTGGGAGGAAGAAAACGTCTTTTTTATGGCAGCATAAACTCTTTATCTTTTTTCTGAAGTATTCTATTCAAGACATTTTTCTTTAAAATCTGTCTGTGGTAACGAACTCGTTTTAATTTTTGTCATCACTATCATAATCATTTTTCACAAAGTATCCCACACGATCCTCAATCTGTTCAATATTCAGAAGGGCAAGCATAATGAGGAGAAATTAAAAGTTCTCTCTGAGTTTTGAACTCACGGCCACTACATTGTTTTATACAGTTTGAAGTTCAATGAACATCACCCTGTAAAATTATAAGTAAAAAATAGTAAAAGAAATATTTTGACGGCGGCGTAAATTAAAAATTTACAAGACTAGTATAAATAGACAAAACTCGGTTTCTCAGACATGACCGTACTAGTCGGGATCTGACTAAAGGTTATATGAAAATTGTATCTCTCTAAATAGGTACCTTCTCCAAGCACGATGACGACGTTGTCGCTGCGCGCTGAGCATGATATTCGTTACTCCGGTGATGCAGAAGAAGGTGTCGAGCTCATCTAGAACTTGACGCGTGCACGACAGTCCGACTGCTCTTTTGTTTCCTACAATGTATTTTTTTTCCCCACTGCACAAACTGCTCTTTTCTTTTTCTTACACAGTTTTTATTTCCGCGCTTCTTTTTCTTCTTCTTCCTGGATCTAATCGTGAACGTGGCGCTAGTCAAATCGTACGTAGTTTGTTATCCCCATCTGAATATCCAATTATCCACTCACTAAATTTGTTGTTGACAAGAATCCCCATTACGGTGCAAATAATTTGTCTTTGACTTGGGCAAGTTTTGAGAACGCCGTCCACAACTCAACAGAACCATGAAGTTGAGACTGTTCCCAAACGTAGCCCATCTAAATGACAAGTTCTCTGTCCATCGGTGGATTGTGGGTCTCAATCCACGGATAATGATTTGCCGAGAGATACTTTGCTAGATTTTTATGACCTTCTCCCATATCTGGTCATTTTTCTGACATATTCTCTACCCTCTTCAATGATAGAAAATGATATCTTTCTGTAATCACAGAACAGATTAGACCAGTGTCTTTCCCAGCAAGTGATCATCAATAATAATAACTGCATACTACTTCAACTGGAAATGTTTTAACAACGGAACATATGACTGCGTGTACCTGACAAACTATGGGTCACATTTCCCTGAACATTTACATGTATCTAAACACCTCATGTCCTACATATTTTCAAAACTATTTACATCAATATTGTATTGTCTTCTAAATCGCTGAGTTATAGTTTTATTCCCCAACCTTATTGCAAATGGAATATAAATAATTTTTAATATATAACGTGTTTCGATGAGAGTCGATTTTTATCGAGTCATACATTACACGTGTGTCAAAATGGCACATGCCCCAAACAGACGGAAACGTTTTCATCACATTGGGGAAAACACCGCTATCCATCATATCGAATAATAGTGTAGACTACAATATTAAATAATGGAAAAATCCAGCTTAACTCAGACTTCAAGATGAGTCAGGCATGCATATAGCACAAAAGTGTTTGTGTGTTCCACTTCCTGAGGTTGTCAGCTCGTGATGAAAACACGTTCTTTAAAACGTAGGGTACAGCCAATGTAATTCGTGCGTGGGTAGGGTAGCAGTCATGGGTAGCACAATTAAGGATGGAAACAGAACGAACTGACATCGTTGTTTTGAGGTGATTTGTGAATGGATAATCTGCGATGTACTGGAAATCATAAGCTACATAGATGTGGGAAGTCGGAACGATGGCCGATGGTACAGAGATGTTCTTCAGAGGCGTGGAAGGGAAGATCTGAATGAGGACATCTGACTGCAAACTATTAAACTATTTACAGTGATACAATCGTGTAAATTCCATGTGGTTGTATAATCGAGTACTACTGAAATAAAAAGGACGTGGAGGAAGAAGTAAGTGTAACGAAATTGAAGGCCGGAATGTGTGACCGGTGACAGTCGTTAGTATTGCATCTGTAAAGGGAAAAGGATTTCAAGCCCATCGTACTGGTTAACAACTAATCAGTAGGTGAACATTACATTTTCAAAATTAGAAAAGAATGGTGAAAGAATAAGAAGGTATTAGTTTACGAAATAGAGTATTCTCTGTCACCGAAAGGAACGGCAAATCACCAGAAGCGTTTTAATTTTTGAGAATTTTGAATCGTTAATACAATAAATTTGAGCTGATGCGCACCTCAACGTCCGTGCAGAATGCCAATAAATCGTTACAGTTTCTAACTGCGATATTGTATTTTTGTTTTTATCGATTTCTGCAACGACGGGATATATTCAATGACCGTACTGTTGATGCCTACATTAAAGTGAAGAATGAATAAATTCTTACATCGGAAAAGGCCTGAAAAAATTATTCTAATCGGCAGCAAGAAAACGTTTCAAAGCGAGCAAAATCACACGAATTCGTTTCAGTGGGAGTGAAACGAATTCATGTGATTCCTGACGGCCGACAAATGTCAGTGACATTTGTCGGCGGTCAGGTTACTATAGAACTGCTGGGGAGCTTTCAATGAAGTGATGGAAAGGGTTGATGACGGTTGCAGATTGTGATGTACTGTGGTCTAAACTGAGCCGCATGGGAAGGAAATTGTTTTCTTTTTAGTATTAAAAAGAATGGAAGTAGGGATGTTTTGTATCAGATAGAAAAAAAAGAAGCAAAAGGGCGTTTCTATAGGAAAAAAGAACGTCGGTGACAAATAATTTTGGGCTTAATGGCAGACAGTCAGAGACAGTTCAAAATTGGCTGGAAGCTAAATTTGGACCGCCGACTGTTCCAGGGATCTAGATTATTCGATTACATAACGGCTTACAGTATTCGGGTCGAATTTGGTTTATCCACTCATCAGTGTGGGTATCTTCCAGATTTTGGAAGGTGAAGGTGCTACGGTGTAGTTTGCATCACAACACCCCCAGTAGTGGCTTCACAGAGCGCTGTGGGCGCTTCGCGAATGATAGCGGTAGCCGGCCTGGAGTTAAGAAACTGTTTTACTATGAATTGGATGTCTTCGGTCATGATTGGGAAGGGCTCCCATGATGGGGTCTGTATCCCTTTCCATGATGTACGCAGTTTCAGTGTACCAGAAGATGAGCGACGAATGGCTGCAAATGCAGAAAAAATTTGATATACACGATCGGCGCATGTTGCAACGGTGGTCATATCGGCAAGACTATCAACTTCGTCGTCAACGTACGGCTTAATTTTACATACATGGACTTCGGTACTTTCCCCCGGACAGAAGATGCTCAATAAACGGAATGAAGTCATTCCGGATGGTCACCATGCGACGCAGAGCTACCCATTTGGTTGACATTTTTGTTCTTGGACGTCTCTTTTTGCCACCCCAACATAATCGCCTACTGCAGGCTTGAATGCACCAACATGGATATTTTTGTTATGGCGGCGTACGGAAGCCTCACGGTCTACAGTTGTTGTGGTTAGGATGTCGCGATGAATATCATCGAGTGCATCATGCATTTCGAAAACACATAATAATTGTAAAAGATGTACCTGGTCAATACTTCATACATCACCGGCTACTCCTGGGGTGGAGAGTGCGACAGCTAGATGATTAGCGCTTTTTTGGCCTCTGTGGTAAAGGGGTGCATTCATATCCAAACGACGGGTCGGATAATGGTTGATAACTGAATATACTCATCGTACCAAGCGTGACGAATTTCCTGCGCTTTGATATCCACTGATAGGGCGCACAAAACTCGTAGTATTTGACGACATACTGCCTCTACAGTTTCATTTGGCCATAGATCATAGGCTGAGATGAAATCATGACGAGCACCGAGCATAGTGGCGACGCTTTCCATGACTTCGTTTATAAAGTCGGGACCTTGGTCTGATAACCTTTGTAATACCGGCCCAAAGGATGAAATATAGGCATGCAAGACAGCGGCAGAAGTAGTAGAATCTTCATTTCGACAAGGGGTAGGATCAACGCAACCAGAGAGATCGTCCTTCAGTATGAGAATGTATTCATATCCATCTTAGCTATAACATACATATAGAAAGTTGAAATGAAAGAGCTCACCAAACCTTGATGCGTGGAATTGATGTCTAAAAGAGGCGGAACTTTATCACCCGAGGTCGACACTTAACAGATGAAGCAACTATTACAGAAATCACGGATATATGATTTCATAGTAGATGAATGAACAAACCAGGTTACTATGCTTGTCGTAGAATTAATTCTACGATTTCCACCTAGGCCGCAGTGAGCTGCAATACATATCCTAAGTTGCGTTTCCTAGTTGTTTTCATGAAGTAGTAGCTCCCTGAAATTTATACGGGCAAAGACATCCTCTCCACGAAGTACTTCGGCTGGTATCTTGTGTTGGGCCACTCTAATAACTTGTATAGAAGGCTATAAAATGATCGTTGGTGCTGGTGGAGCAGGGATGCGAATGGCGGCTACTAGGGCTGGAGTTACATGCAGATTTCCTGGATATGCCCATCTTGACAACATATCAGCCCATAATTTGTCAGTTCCAGCTATATGTTCAATCTAGAAAGACCACTCAAATAATTCAAGCGCCAAGCGGTGAATTTTTCTCAAAACATGTCGCGCCATTATCCAGAGCGAGAAGGATGTAGCATAAAGAAGAACTTTCGATGATCCGTAAATAGAGAGAAGGCTAGACAAGTTGCAAGAATGTGGCTTAAGGGGTCCACCGAATCTATGACTGCGTAACATTCTTGTTCCGGAGTGCTCCATCGTAGTTGAACGCCGAAAAATGCTCCTGAAATAAATGCGATAGGTCCATGGCACCAGTTCTCAAGGGGAATGTCTTGCATCAGATCGGCAGGATGCACTTGTGTAAGCACGCCTGCCCGAAAAGCTTCGAAAGCGTCCGTAAATAGACAAAGGAAGATTTTTGGATCCGGAAGTGCAAGTGTAGTTGGTGCAATCAGCCACTAGAAAAAGTATGATGTCGGCTTGAAGTGATGTGGTCCAAGACTTTAGTCGATATTTGGACACAAAAGCTTTCTTTCGGCTTTTGACGAGTCCGTATTATTTTTTTAGGTATGCTCTCAGCGGGGCAATCAGTTTGGAAAATTTTGCGATGGAGGTGCGCATCCAATTGGATGCATGAATAAATTGGGTCAAATTCCCGATTGTGTGCGGGGATGACATTGTTGTCAGGGTATCAATGAATCGAGGATTAAAATGGACTCCATCGTTGTTGATTATCCGGCTACAGAATTTAGCCTCGGAGACCATCAGAACACATTTTCCAGGATCTAATGTCAATCTAACTCTTGTACATATTTTGAATAATTCCTCGAGTAATGATAGGAGTTTCACAGGGTCGCAGGCATATGCTAAGATTTCGTCGAGCCAGATGAGGACGGACGGAGACTGAAAAATATTTTCGAGGGTGGACTGAAAATAATTCACGCCATTGGTTGATCCATTCATTACTGGAGTAGTGGTGAACACGCCATGATGCGTATGGAAGCTCTATCATTCCTGAGATTTATTGTCAAGAGGAATTTGCCAGTATGCAGAAACGAGATCGAATTTTTAAAATATCCTGCCCCCTGCTAATTTCGCCAATTCAGCTTCTGTGTTTGGCATAGACCAGACATGAGGTTTACTCAGGGCGTTTACAGGCCTAAGATGGACTGTGAAGCGATATTTATCTGGTGAGTCGGTTTTATGAACGAGAAAAGGAGCACATGCCCAAGCAGATTTCGGATTTAGGTAAGCGAGTCCCAGTTAGAGGAGGTTGTTACAATATTTCTCGGGAAAGGCAAATTTTGTTGCATCGTAAGCACGTTGCCTCACTTTTACAGGAATTGGCACCTCCTGAATTCAATTTGGAGTGGAGGCACTTTAACGGCACCATCTCATCCAATCTTTCTTCGAAATGCATCGTTATGTTTTGAACGCAGATTTTGTAATTTTTTTGACGACATGAATCAACTCATCAACATGGGTCTTTTCTACCCACAGAAACGGTATTGTAAGAAATGTCGACCCTAGGATTGATTTGAGGCGTATCTGTTCGAAAACTAGCACTCCGTAATGCCAGATCCGGGCTTTCCAGGGGATTGGAAGCGATAGGAGTTTTGTTTTCTGACCACATAATCTTAGGGTTGCTTGTTTTTGTAGGTGTGGAAAGAAGCCTGGCGCCCAGTTTCCCTGTTGTAGGATCCGTTTATATACTCAATAATGGTTCATAAAGAGACATGTCCAACTCCGGACCTCGAGATTGCAGTTCCCGCCATAGTTGATGCTCAATATTAATTCCGAGACTTTTGAGCAGAGGATTTACCAAGATAAATTCTACCGGGAAGGAGTGGCCTTCCATAATGTATACATCATTGTTGGAAGCGTAATTGTCTTAAACGCACTGATCCATCAATTGTGGTAAGGAGCCGTGCCATCTTCGCTCCCCTGAATATTTTCAATAGACTCCCATTGACACTATTTAATGTGGGAGAACATGATTCTTGGATTATCGATGGTACTTCAATGAAGTTTCCAGCAGCTAGTAAGAACGAAACTATAGTCTGTGATACTGCCGTAACGTCTGAACGAGAATCTGCCCTACACGAGAATCGATGTTGATCCAAAGTTATCTCGAACAGCGTTGAAGGTGGGATTACAGCGGAATTGTTACTGGACATGACTGCCCCAACTTTGGGCTTATTTCCACTCTGACCGGATGAACTTCGTAAATTTGGTACTGGATGAGACATTGGAGAAGATTTTGAGTTGTAATACTCCTCGTAAAGGCGTTTCCTTGATTCTGGTGTTGTATTAGGACGATGTTTTTAGCAGGTGTATTTACTGGCACAAAAGGTTGAGACACGGTGGTGGCCCGTGGGAAGAAATCTTTTTTTAAACGTTGGGTTTTTGAAAGGTGGGTGTTCGTTCCGTGGTGGTTTTTGATGACATTTTTCTCCTTTCTCATTTGATCCTCCGAATATAGTGTGGGCCCGGGTTGAGATTTTGGATGATCTGCAGCTGCCATTGTTCTTGTTCTGTGTATTTGACGTTTCTGTATTCATGTATTGTGCTGCTTCTTCTGACATAGAAGCTGTGAGGTCAGTCACGGCAAAAGAAATCTTTTCCTAATAGTTTCCGTTGCATTTCTATAAGATTTTGAATATCCACTTTGAGGTGTTCTGGTCTTATGAGATCCACAAACGGCCTTACACATGACTTAGGGTCATCTTCTAACCAGTTTCCATAACCTTCGTCCAGCGCACGAAGAAAATCGAGTTTCAAAATCCACATTCGCTGCCCTAGATTAGCGTTAGATGGCTTTGCACGAATCCTTCTACGAATTCCAGCCTCAAGGACTGCAATCTTATATATTGGAATTTTATTATTCACTTTTTTTCTAGAGTTTATTGATATGTGTATGCGCGTGGGCGGATTCATCAATAACTGGTTTGAACTCCCTACCAATGAACAATACCTCTAGTAATCCTGGTTCGAAACATGAGGCCTATGCTACAAGGCCGACACCAGGTTTTGCTCTCATATTCGATTCGTACCATTTCATGTATTCAAAGAAGACGCTCACCGCATCAACGGTCCATTAACACATTGTACGCAGCGTGAGGAAAGCGACGGTCCGAGAGGGGCGGGTTGTGACAATATGTTTGCCATTGTGGTTGGTAAATGGGGGAACGGAAGAAGGAAATGAAGAAAGGGTGGGTTGTGGGGAAATATATTGGGTGTTGGAGGCTATACGGTACAGTTTGGTTCACAGAATGTTCGAACGATAACAAGAGTTAAAACTGTGATGAACTGTCGTCTAAATTGAACCGCGTGGGAAGGAAATTGTTTTCTTTTTAGTATTAAAAAGAAAGGGAGTACGGATGTTTCTTATCAGATAGAAAAGAAAGAAGCAAATGGGCGTTCTTATAGAAAAAAAGAACGTCGGTGACATATAATTTTGGGCTTAATGGCATACAGTCAGAGACAGTTCAGAATTGGTTGGAAGCTAAATTTGGACTGCTGACTGTTCCAGGGATCTAGATTATTTGATTACATAACGGCTTACAGTATTCGGGTCGAATTTGGTTCATCCACATATTTGTGTGGGTATTTTCCAGATTTTGGAAGGTGAAGGTGTTACGGTGTAGTTTGGGTCACACCGATGTGCGCACTCCACCAAGAATAATATTTTATTTATAAACAGACGAAATCGAGTCGTGATTTAGAAATGGCTTGTGTTGCTATTTTTTAAGAAGGTGCAGTTGCAATTTTCGAGAGCGGAAACGAATCCAGTCTAGAACGATGGTACAGTTGTTTGAACTGGACCTCATATCACATGGTAGAAACACATACCCACACTAATTGGAACCTCCAAATATTGAACAGGCATCTTCCGGCCTACACTCCCTTTTCCCTTGACCCACACTATTGGGATCACTGCAGTTAGACACGTATCCTCTAACCTAGTATTTTCTACCCTGACGTAATCTTTTGTCTCTTGCATCCGCTTTTGGCGTTATTCTACACTATAAGACCGCCACCAGCACCATTCCCTGTCTCCCCTTCTTTTTCACTTACTTATCTTCAACTCATTAAAATGTACGTTTAGAATTGATCCCGGTCTGTGTGTAGTCGCTCGGTCAACCAATAAGTCAACAACCACAAGGTTTGTATAGTTCTAAATTTCGCGCTCCGTCTAATTGAAAATTGCAGCTGTAGTCAGTTATCATTTTTCTTTCTTCCACCTTTTCCGCATTGATATCACTCCTTGCTCTATCCATTCTCCCAGTCCTCACTTACAACTTACCCGACTCCTCGCGGTCTATTCTGACTTGCTCGCCTTCCACCTCGTTAACTGACTACATATCGCTGCTCTACATAGCCTCCTACCATACGGTCTACCGCCGCGCCTACAGCCACATACGGTAATATACACGTTGCGAACCTAGTTTTCAATCACGGTACTGTACTACCCACGACGTTGATTGTACAATGTTGAGATTACAGCACAGTTCGATTGCAGTGAATACTTCGAAAATCCGGATTCTTATACACGAATAAATCAAATAGAATTGATTGAAAAAAACTAACGAACGAACGATCAATAAACCCAAGTGATACCTGAACTGCATTACATGAGAAACCCAAAAAACCTATTCAATCTACTTCGCGCTCGCCCGAACTTTCACGACGACCCATGCTTGACGTCGAAATCATACCACCAATACTCATCCCGCGACCAGAGCCAAGTAAAAAACTCTTCCGCCCTGAGACGAGTGTAAATTACAACAAATAAGCTCGTCGTCCCGAATCCGTTAGCGTGCAGACGTAGCTGGCTGAATAAATTCGAACAATCTTCAGGATCTTTTTGTCGGCCTACCCAATACTCGAGAATAGCACGATCCCTCTTCCTGACGATCGACAGAGCTTACTCTAAATCATCCGCTACGAACTACTTGATGAAAGAAACTTCTTCACCTAATAATATTTTAAAATTACCCTGGTGACTATTGCCCTCCTCAAGGCTGTATCCGACCTATACGGACTCCCCAATGCGGTACTACCTCTCATCAACACTTTGTATCATGAATAAGACGAGCGCACCAACACCTTTCCAATGTTACATCCTTGTATTGCAATCATCCCAGAGCGCAGCACGTTGGATCTACATCAAGTCATATTATCCTTCAATAACCGGCGTCGTAGTACTTTCCACCACTTTCATCCCCGACAACCACTCAGCAAATATTGAATAGTCTGCCAACGCAAGTAGACCCCAATTTACCAGCAACACATTTACAGGGGACAAAAGCTGCTAGTCTTGAACCACCCATACCACCTCTTACTGCTTTACAACTCTTCCCAGCCACAAACCCTGCCCCAATCACACATTCACCATCACCTACAACAATCAATTAAAAGCCTCTACCACCTCCACCTCCACCAACAACAACAATTAAAGTTGACCATCATCCTCTTGGACTTCGAGGATCATGGGTTCATGATCAAAAAATACCTCCCCAACCACCCGGTTCTGATGACGATGGCCATAGTGGTACTAAAGATTCAACCAGAATGAACCCTGCACAAATATCCAATGCCATTTGCTCTCATTTTAAAGAGGAATGCTTTGGTGCTTCATTTGATTAGAGTATCACCCGCAGCTTTATCCTCTTTACCACCCAACTTGCACTCTCGGAAGAGCAAAAGGCACTCTTCGTCAGAAATATTTTAGATAAACCATCTTACGCCTTCTACAGCAATAATTTCAAGGATGATTCTACATTCACCTAAATGGCGCAAGCGATGAAAGATAAGTACGATTCTTCCGATAGGCAGCGGGAAGCACAGCTAAGGCTATCTTACGTCTCTCATCCTATATGGTCGAAAATGAACTAAGTAATGGTGGTGACGATCTTTCCAATCTCTGTGCATACATTGACAGGCTCAACCTACAATGCATGCCCATATACCGAAATGACTCGGACAAACTCAAGATTGTTAGCACAGCCGTCGCGTCATATACCCGGTCTGCAATTACAAGGTCGAATGAGATTAATGGAAAACTGAATTACACTAGCTTCAAAACCTCGTTGGCTCATGCGATCACCCTTGAAAATAAAACCTCTCAACTAACAAGAGGGGACAGAGCTGGTTCTCCTGCAACAATGACTATGTATGGTACCCAGAAACCTGCAAGAAACTTTGGTAACAACAGATATGGATCAAACTCCAAAACGAAAACCTATGGTAATGAAAATTTAACGAACAGCCGATTTACCAACAACATAAATGTTGGAAATAATAGCAACAACAGGAGATAGAGCAAAATCAACCTCCATTTTAGATCTCCAACTCGATATTCATTCACAAGAAACGACTACTCCCACAAAAGCAGTGCCATAGATGTGGCTACTCGCCGTGGAACACAACACATAGATTCCCCTCTGGTGCAATTACTACGCACGTAACCAATAGATTACAAAACGGCGAGAAGTCGATTTACATACTAGCCTATATTATCAATGGATACGAACTTTACTCGGTGGAGGCCACCCAAGATAATGGAGCTGACATTGAACAAAAAATGGAAGCTGAGTGTGAAGCAGATGTTTTTAGCACGCAACTCATCTTTATCAACGACAATGATGATCTTGATGATGAAACTAACAATGATTTGGATGAATCAATCCTTAAATTCCACATATCTATCTCTCCCTACGTTTTTTCCTTACCCTTTTTCCAAAAAGATAAAACAATGGACCCCAATATCACAACGCATTTCAACTAGAAAAACATACTTGACCAAGATGAATACATCGTCGACGGTGATATTGTTGCCGTGAGAAAGGTATCAACTGGTAACGCTACAAACTTCATGCAATCCTTTTGCGTCGATAACGGCGCACCACTAAGCGCTATCGGGGTATACACGCTACAGAAAAAAGATCAATATTTTAATACAACATCTAAAACTACACCCTAAAAATTGACTTTCTGTTTCGGGGATTATGACTACACATCCCTTGGTACAGTAACCTTTCCGCTTCTTACTCCATCCTCATTGAAGACCATTATCGTTCCTCTCGACAATGTCCCTGTTGATGTTCCACCTCTGATTGGTATCAATGTTCTCGACGGTAATCAATTAATGATTGAC